>CM053276.1:122137165-122330450 GCA_028583415.1 Protea cynaroides | reverse complement strand
ATTTATAGTTGAATTAGGGTTTTATCTCTTTAACCCTATAAGAATGAAACAATGAGAGAAAGAGAAAAAAAAGTGAATTGCTGTCCGCCAAAAACAGAGAAGAAAAAGAAAACTGCGTGGTTTCAATCAAGGTGAGGAACGGAAGGTCATCCGTGGTCCGATTGAGCTGAAATTTGGACAGCAGATTCGTAACTGAGAGTTCTTCATTCTGAACGGTGCGATTGACGATTGGAGTCTTTTAGATCAGTCCGATAATCAACGTTTTCACCTATTCGGGTGAGATCTCTTTCAATCTTCATCTTGATATTTGGGTTGTTGATGGTGTATTCCTAGAACATGTTGTTCTAGATGTTTTAGATGATATATGCCAAGAATATTGTGTTCTTGAGGAATGATGTTATTGTAAGCCTCTAGTTCTAACTAGAGAAGACTCTTGTATTCCCATATTTTGGTGATAGTGAAGAGATTTGAGTGGACTACGGTCCCGTGGTTTTTACTCCTCACATTGGGGAGGTTTTCCACGTAAAATTTTCTTGTGTTATGCGTGTGGATTTTATTGTGCTTGGAATATTATTCTCTATTTGATTATTTCCTATCAGGTTCACTCAAGAGTGGAAAGAGATTATCACTCCCTTTCCTATCAAGTGGTATCAGAGCTTGGTTATTATTTAAAGTTTTTCTTGAGTTGAACAATGGAAACTAATACAAGTAGAATGGTTACTCTGAAGGGTTCAAACTATCATGTTTGGAAAGGAAAAATGGAAGATCTCCTTTATGTAAAAGATTATTATCTACCCGTGTTTGCTAGTGAGAAACCTGAAAATAAGACTGATGATGAATGGAATATTTTTCATCGACAAGTGTGTGGGTACATTAGACAGTGGGTGGATGATAATGTGTTGAACTATATAAGTGGAGAGACACATGCACGTACTCTTTGGACTAAGCTTGAGCAATTATATGCTAGAAAGACAGGAAATAATAAATTATTTTTTATTAAACAGATGATGGCCTTAAGATATCAAGATGGAACTCCGATGACAGATCACTTGAACTCATTTCAGGGAATCATCAATCAGTTGTCTTCAATGGGTATTAAATTTGATGAAGAGATACAGGGATTATGGCTCTTGGTACTTTGCGGACTCATGGGAGACGTTTAGAACGTCATTATCAAACTCAGCTCCAGATGGTGTAATCTCAATGGATTTGGCTAAGAACAGTGTTTTAAATGAAGAGATGAGAAGAAAATCACAAGGTTCTTCTTCACAATCAGATGCTTTGATCACTGAAAACAAGGGGAGGAGTAAGAGCCGTGGTCCGAAGAATAGAAACAAAAGCAGAGGCAAATCTAATAAATTTGCAAATGTTGAGTGTCATTACTGTGGTCTAAAGGGTCACACCAAGAAGTATTGTCGAAAGCTGAAAAGAGATAATAAAAAGGAAAAAAGATGATGAAAGTAATGATGAGCGAGTTGCCACCACTTCTGAGGAATTTCTTACTGTCTATGATAGTGATGTAGTCAATCTTACAAGCCATGAGACAAGTTGGGTGATTGACAGCGGTGCTTCTGTTCATGCTACATCTCGAAGAGACCACTTTACATCTTACACGCCGGGTGACTTTGGTGTTGTAAGAATGGGCAATGATGGTTTGGCCAAAGTTGTTGGCATTGGAGATGTTTGTCCGGAAACCTATATAGGGACAAGATTAATTCTTAAGGATGTGAAACATATCCACGACATCCGTTTGAATTTAATTTCTAGAGTAGACTTGATGATGAAGGCTTTTGTAATACCTTCCGTGAAGGTCAATGGAAGCTCACTAAAGATGTTATGGTTGTAGCAAGAGGTAAAAAGTGTTCAAGATTATACTTATTGCAAGCAAAGCTTTCTAAAGACTTTGTAAATGCGAGTTGACAATGAAGGTACAAGCGAAGTTGTGGCATAAGAGACTTGGTCATATGAGTGAGAAGGGAATGATGTTGCTATCCAAGAATAAACTCCTATCTCGGAATGAAGAATGCACATTTGAAAAAGTGTGCTCATTGTTTAGCAGGAAGCGAACGAGTCTCCTTCATGAGTCCCTCTTCTTTAAGAAAATCAAATGTACTTGATTTGGTGCATTCTGATGTGTGCGGTCCTATGAAGACGAGAACACTTGGTGGTTCTCTCTACTTTGTAACATTCATTGATGACCACTCAAGGAAGTTATGGGTTTATACCTTGAAGACAAAAGACTTTGAGTACAGTTGTACACTTATTGAATATGTCACCATGTGTTCCACTACAATATGACGTGCCAAATAAAGTTTGGACAGGTAAAGATATTTCTTATGATCATTTGCGTGTCTTTGGATGCAAGGCATTTGTGCATATTCCTAAAGATGAGAGGTCTAAACTTGATGTCAAGACACAAGAGTGTGTATTTGTGGGTTATGGTCAAGATGAGTTTGGCTACAGGTTTTATGATCCGGCTGTAAAGAAAATTATCAGAAGCCGAGATATTGTGTTTATGGAAGACCAGACGATACAAGATATTGATAAGGCAGAGAAGATAGTGTCTCAACAAAGTGATGATTTGATTGACTTGGATCTAGTCCCTTCAAAATCAGTTCTTGAACAAGTTGGAGATGTGGATCAAGACGATCACTATGATACGAGTGATACCGATATTCCCACACAAGGTTGAGACAGAGCATGATTCTTATGAGTACCGCCAGGCACGAATTATCACATGTTCCAATCGGAAGGTCTACCGAGAGATAGACAGACCTTCCACACGGTATTCTACAAATGAATACGTATTATTAACTGATGGGGGAGAACCTGAGTGCTTTGAAGAAGCCATGGAAGATGAACGCAAGGACAAGTGGGTTGAAGCAATGCAAGATGAGATGAAGTAATTGCATGAGAATCACACTTTTGACTTAGTAAAGTTGCCTAAGGGCAAGAGAGCTTTGAAAAACAAGTGGGTGTATAGAGTGAAGCATGAAGAACACACTTCACTTCCAAGGTACAAAGCTAGATTGGTGGTCAAGGGATTCCATCAAAGGAAAGGTATTGATTTTGATGAGATTTTCGCTCCGATTGTAAAGATGTCATCCATTCGGGTGGTTCTTGGTTTAGCGACTAGTCTTGACTTATAGGTCGAGCAAATGGATGTGAAAACAAATTTTCCTTCATGGTGAATTGGAGGAAAAGATCTACATGGAACAGCCCGGAGGGTTTTGAGGTTGATGATGATTTTGTTATCATTTTGCTTTATGTAGATGACATGTTAATTGTTGGCAAGAATGCTTCAAGGATTGACAAGTTAAAGAAACAACTGAGCAAGTCTTTTGCTATGAAAGACTTGGGAAAAGCAAAACAAATTCTTGGCATCAAAATCATTCGAGACAGGTGGGAAGTCCGATGTACGCAATGGTTTGCACAAGGCCGGACATAGCACATGCGTTAGCATCGTTAGTCGTTTCCTCTCAAATCCGGGAAGAGAGCATTGGAATGCGGTTAAGTGGATTATGAGGTATCTCCGGGGAACGTCGATTTGAAATTATGTTTTGGAAGTGAGAAACCTTTATTGGTTGGCTACACGATTCGGATATGGTGGAGATGTTGATACTCGTAAGTCTACTCGGGTTATTTGATAACGTTCTCAAGAGGAGTCGTAGCTTGGCAATCAAGATTACGAAATGTGTTGCTCTTTCTACTACCGAGGGCGAGTACATTGCAAAGAATGAAGCTTGCAAAGAGTTGCTCTGGATGAAAAAGTTTGTGCAGGAGCTTGGCTTCAAGCAAGAAAAATATGTGTTGTTCTGTGATAGTCAGAGTGCCATCCACCTTGGTAAGAATTCTACTTTTCACTCTAGATCAAAACATATTGATGTGAGATATCATTGGATTAGAGATGTTTTGAATTCTAAGTTGCTAGAGATTGAGAAAATTCATACCGACCATAATGGATCAGATATGTTGACAAAGGCTTTACCAAGAGAGAAGCTTGAGGTTTGTCGTTTGATCGCTGGTATGATGGATTCCTCCACATAGTCGTGAGGGGGAGATTTGTTGGGTTGGGTTTTCCTCTTATGTAAAGGATGGCCCATTACTTATAAGCCCATTAAGAATAAGGGGGTCTTAAGTAACTTTCCTATTTATAGTTGAATTAGGGTTTTATCTCTTTAACCCTATAAGAATGAAACAATGAGAGAAAGAGAAAAAAAAGTGAATTGCTGTCCGCCCAAAACAGAGAAGAAAAGAAAGCTGCGTGGTTTCAATCAAGGTGAGGAACGGAAGGTCATCCGTGGTCCGATTGAGCTGAAATTTGGACAGCAGATTTGTAACTGAGAGTTCTTCATTCTGAACGGTGCGATTGACGATTGGAGTCTTCTAGATCAGTCCGATAATCAACGTTTTTACCTATTCGGGTGAGATCTCTTTCGATCTTCATCTTGATATTTGGGTTGTTGATGGTGTATTCCTAGAACATGTTGTTCTAGATGTTTTAGATGATATATGCCAAGAATATTGTGTTCTTGAGGAATGATGTTATTGTAAGCCTCTAGTTCTAACTAGAGAAGACTCTTGTATTCCCATATTTTGGTGATAGTGAAGAGATTTGAGTGGACTACGGTCCCGTGGTTTTTACTCCTCACATTGGGGAGGTTTTCCAGGTAAAATTTTCTTGTGTTATGCGTGTGGATTTTATTGTGCTTGGAATATTATTCTCTATTTGATTATTTCCTATCAGGTTCACTCAAGAGTGGAAAGAGATTATCACTCCCTTTCCTATCAATGTGACGATCCCCTTTCCAAACTATAAGTAGATAAATTTTTTTATAGCATTATATTAACAAAGTTTCTTTTTTTTTTTTTTAATAGATTGGCTTCAAGGAGAATTGAACTCCTAACTCCTAAGGCCCTGTTTGATGACATTTTTGGATCTCAAATTCCAATGATTCTTAAGAGTCATTTTCCAACGATAGAGAAAAAAAATTTTCAATTTTCTGAATTAAATTAGATCAAAAGTTCAAAGTTTGGTTAGAAATAAAAAATTTTCACTTGATCTGCTACATCTGACCCTCTTTTAAGGTCATGAGTTGTTTTGTATTGAGTCTGACGACCGAAACTGGTTTAGTTTAAAAATCTGTCATGATTTAACCTAAAATCAAATATAATTTTTGTAGGGTGTTTTATTGGGAGAGGTGGAAAAAAAGAAGTGAAAGTAGAATTCAATCCAAGACTTTGACTTAACTTTTTTTCTCTTTTTCCTTTTGGTAGAAATTTAAGAAGAGTTAATCCATGCTATTGTAATTGTGATATGATCATCCCACCAAACTTTATCAATAAATTTGTAACAAATTTTGTGTAATGAATAATTAAGTCTAATAGAAAGTGTTTGAAGGACCCCCCCCCCCAACAAAAAAAAAAACCCTAAAATCAGCAAGAATTTTGCCACCTCTGGGTTGGGGACCTAGGCAATGATGATAGCTGAACTTGTGTAGGATCAAGAAAGAATAAAAGCTTGCAAACTAGCCATCAAGTACATGATACCATTAAAATGAAATTCCCTTAGTTGCCACCATACCCAGAAACACTAAAAGAAAAGTCACCTTTAGCGACGATAAAAACCGCCACCAAAGTGTCCGCAAAAGGGCTGAAGCAAAAGTTCTCCCCCATATTTGGAACATGTAGATGCGGAATTTATCGGTGGATAATATAAATAAGCGACGATTAACTCCCCTGCTTCCGAAAGTGTAACAGAATACACAGTTTCCAGGCGATTTATTTACCGTTGCTGAGAATCATTTAATGGCCGTTTATTACCATTGTGTATTGTGACAAAAAGGCAACAAAACAGTGGCGGTTATTTTACCAACGCTAAACATATATGTAACAACAGAACTTAGTGCCAAACGAATAATTTTGTTTTTTATTTTTTCCAAAGCCGTAATACTATTCATACATTCTGACCAAAAAAAAAAAACTATTCATACATGTACCTGTAAATTAACTGGTAGTATCTATCATCAATTCTCATGTATAAACAAACAATTTAAACGATAAACTAGTTTTAAGTCAAGTTTTTTGCATGTTTGGGTTTCCATTTGGTCTTTCCTCTTACAACCACAGCCCCACATTCAGAACGCAATAAATGGAAACACTGATCCACTGTTTCATGGCAAAAAGAAGTGAAAGACTGAAGCACATCATCCATCGCACACTCCTTCCTGTACTCCACGGTGATATCATAAAGCTCATGGCTCTCCAAGAATGAGATGGGAACACTCTGCAACATCATCCATCACCGTTATATATATTTCACTCAATTTCAATTCATCATAAAAACTTCACAAGAGGTGCTCTCAGACCAACACAAAAAGAAAACCGGGCTTGAAATGAATGCAACCCTGCCAGACTCGATCGAGTTGCACCTCTAGAACCAGAGAAAAAAAAATCAATATACAGAATAAGGATCTAACCTCAAGCATCATCCCAACGTATTTCACGTTGTTTACATGCTGATTGATATCCAAATCATTCCACCGAGGCTGCAGATTTAACATGCATATATGTTTTTTAAGTCATTATATATAAGAAATATAAAGTCCAAAACAAAATTTGTGATATATATATACTTACAGTCAAACCGTTTCGAACATACTCCATTTTGTTGTGATCAAGCTTTGGTAATCTACTGCTATCCTTATCCAGAAGAGGAAGACGGTTTATGTACTGAGGTTCAAATTCTCTTCTAACCCCCTCTGGCCATTCAGATAATTTTCTTGTTCCTTTATTCATCATCATTAACTTGCTGCATATATAAGATCAAATGAGAATTAAAATCCAGTTAACCACGTATCTAGAAGAAGCACCTGCTTTTTGAACCATTACATTCGTGGACATTAATTCAATTCAAACCTGGAGGCTCGTGTGAGTGTTTTTCCAGTCTTTGAATCGCAGATTATCCATTCAATACCCAAGAAGTTCTTTCCAGATGGAATAAACCAAGTATCAACTCGAATATCATCATTCCTTCAATGAATTAAAAGAAAAAATATTTAAGCTTCATGACTTTACATAAGAAAATTATATAATCAATTAAGATATTGCTAGTTTTTTTTTTTCTTTTTTTATTCAAATTACGTGCAACTAAGTTATAAAATCCATTAAATCAATTTAGTCCCATAAAATGCAATTTTTAATTTGGTATTCCAGAAATTTCAAGGAGAAAGTGAGTTACCAAGTGGGGTAGCGATCGACAACAACATGTGTGTTAGAGAGGATCCATATTAAGTTCCTTGCACTCATCTCTGGTGTTGAACCCAAACCATCCTTCAGAACCCCCATACTCCTGAAATGCCCAAGAACCGTTTCCTGTGCATGACCATTACCCATGAGGGATTAAATTTTATGAATAACCTCCCATAAAATATATGACTGATATCTCTCTCATACTTTTAAGTACACACACACGCACGCATAAGGCCGGAGTTGAATGAGTTTCAAAACTTGCCACTTGGCATACATGGATATACAACAGCTTGTCCACATGATCAAGGACGTTGCACCCATTTCACTGGTCTTCATTCAGTTCCAAAATCGGTATTAGATTAATTAACTGATTTGTATTAATTAATTTGTATTAGATTAATTTGACAACCTCTACCTGTTTGCTCATGTGGCAATACTGAACTATTAAATAAAACTCTAAATATTAAGGCCAATAATATGGATTCTATAAAATCTAAATCAAACCTGTAGAAGATTCATCAATGTCTGTATTGTTGCTGTATGATTTGGACCCATGTCATAAGATCTAACTGTGTAGTTCTCAGAGAAAATGCGGCTGTCCTTCTCAACCTTCCCAAGAACAAATGTATCGGCAATCATGTCGAGTTCCTTCTCCCTTCTGTCAAAAAGCTTCAATTGCTTCTCACTTGCTATATTCAAGGTTGTTTGACTATCTTTCATGGAAGTTGCTCGTAAATTCGCCTGAAACAGCAAAACACCCCCAGAAAAAGAAGGACGAAAATCTTTAGACTTGATTCTAAGGGTACCCAAAGAGTTTGCTTTTCTGCCAAGCATCATTGTGGTGCCAGTGGAAGCCATGATCTATCAGTGTATTGAAGCTAAAATGAAACAATTACAATCTTCTTGGAGCTGAACTTCAGTAGTTGCTTGAAATTGTATTCCCTAATGCCAAAAACATAGGACCATTTATAGGCAATTCGTACCTAATAATTCTATGTTAATTAAACAATAAAGATACGAATTACCAAAAAAAACAACAAAGATACAAGGACCAATACGAAAAACGTGACTATCACATGTACATTGATGAATTTTTTTTCCCAGTCAAAAGGAAATTGATAAAAGAATTAATATGAAGCAATATCTTAGTAGTAATACCAATCTCATTTTCTTTCTCCCTCGATCCTCATTAATTTGGAGATCTTTCATGTATTCTTTTGTGTTCATTGAATATAAGTCATTATTTTGGCAGTCAGCACATTTATGCCTGATGTTTGTTTCTATGGAACGAACACTCCTTTTGGATGAAATCCTGTTTTAAAAGAAGGACATAACCAGTGATTCGAAAGCATAAGCAATAAGAAATTCAAAAAAATTAAATTCCTTTGAAAACATGTCACATCTTTTTTGTTTTCATCTCCCATGAAAAAATATAAGAACGAACCTTCTATACCTAGTCAACTCTAATTCATTACAAAAAATAAAAATAAAAATAAACAACGGACCTTGAATAAATAGGTCAATTATCTAATTTTAATAAAGGGAGAAGTCAGCTCTCTAATTTGTTATTTCATTTACACATCTAAGCAATGACATTAATAGATTTTCACCGCTTGACGAATCGTAAGCAGTCTATGTAAAACTGACAACGAGATAGGGGACCAAATCATATAAATCCCAATTCATGAATCCATCAGATTAATTTAGTTCAAATCCGATCAAGTCTAGCTGATTTTGCTGCATATTAGCCTACTATAAAATTTTAATTTTTTTTTCTAAATTAGTTGGTAAGATTTAATCTGGGATCTCCAAAAATTCGTGTTTGAGGGATAATGATTTAAAAGAATTGAATTCGAATTGAATACATCACTATCTAAATTTGAATTTGTTTACCAACCACTGTATCCAAATCCGCTTTGAGTTTTGCCATATATATAAAAAAAAAATTTGATTCTGATTTTTAACGGGATATCCAATTAAAATCCATTCGAATAAAAAAATATATATTACACTACTTTTTTAAATGAATGAATAATAATAACCATCAAAAACACAAAATTTATATTCTCTACTTCTTATAATTTATCATCTTACAATTTACAAAAACATCAATCAAAGGGAAAGAAACGCATCTTACAATTCTATTTCGTTTTTTTTAAAGTAAAGAAGTAGATTTTTTTTAGCATATATGTGTCATAACCTATAAGGCTACATTGTTTGCCGATACCTAAATGAAACGGATTATATCTGCCATCCGTTTAGGTGATATCTAAATTCGCCACTGAATTCGATTCCATTTATCCAAATTCGCAACCAAATCCTAACCATCGGATTCCCTAAACGGATAGTAATACTAATCAAATCTGGATTTTCGATTATCTTTTTACATATCTAGGGATAACCCTTGTAAAACACATTTGGAGTTGATGAAAAGTCATCAAATGGTATTTTGATTAACAAATCAGAAACATGACATTGCCCAAAATATCATTTTAATGCATTTTTCGGCCTCCTGAATTTGGCATCCTAAGTATCCACAATGTGTGCTATAAATGATATGAGCTTCTAATGCTACATAATATTGGAGAATCTCCCGCATCCACAAGATTCAAGATCCAGAAAATGGTCTCATAAGCAAGAGGTCCACGTGTTGAAGATGTGGGATACTGCAGGAAAGCATCTACACAGGCTCCAACTATCAACATCGGGATTCTTTTCCTTTATTTTTTTTATAATTCCATGTTAAAATTTGAATAAAGCGTTAAGGAATAATAATATAGTAAAAGAGAGGGGTCTGAGTTGGTTATTATTTATTATGTATTTAGTATTTCTTGGTTATTACTTATCCGTATGTATTTAGTATTTCTTAGATGAGGAAATGAATAATGGAAAAGGATAATTTTTAAAGATATAACTAGCTAGGTAAAGGATAGTTTTCTTTCACGGACAGCCATTGAAGAAGAATATCTTCACTCGTGGGGACACAATGGCTAGGTGAGATTTTAAACATTGATCATATAGGGGGTCATTTTGAATCCAATTGTAGACACTGTATTTTGCCACTTTCTCGCTCAATGATGATGATTATAGGATTGTCACTCTCGGACTCTCTTGTCAAGGAAGAAACGATCAATATTAGAGCAAACACCAATAAACAAGAACAAAAAATAGAAAATGATTCAAGTAAAATGACAAATAGATTTAACATGGTTCACACACCCATGTGATGTGCTATGTCTATGGGAAAAGATGATGATGATTCACTATGTCAAGTTTGAGGTGACAATGGAGATCTCTCAAGAAGAAGTTCTTTCTGGAGTCCAAGTTCGAAAACCCCTCTCTCGATCTCTTCCTTTTTGTGACTAGGGTTCCAAGGCAAAAAAAACATTATATATGAACTCTTTCAAGTCAAACTGATCCATCGACGCCATTACTGAAGCTTGGGAGTCCCTTTCTCCTGAAACCCTTCGATGGCCGAGAGAAATGACCTATAAAAAGCACCTCCTTTTCCACGAGTTGGTTTCTGCCAGGGAGGGTCGTTTGCCGGAGGCTGCGGGCGTGGGTTAGGCTTATGGAGACAGAGAGATGGGGAAGAGAGAGAGAGAGAGAGAGAGAGAGGAATCTCTCACGTTTATGTTATTTTCCACAAAGGAAACTTATATTTTATAGTGGAAAAGTTTTTCCCTCGTTGAAAATACTACTCGGCAACGGAATAAATGACTCCGTCCTGGAAAATACCAACAGGCAACGAAAATACTATTGCCATCATGAAAAATACTTTATTTGCAACGAATTTTCAAACTCTGATATTGGACGACAGCATTTATTATTCGGTCGCCCAAAAGCGTGAGGAAAAATGTAAATTCTTGTAGTGGTTAGACCAGCATAGACGCGCACAAACAGGATGAGCTTGGGATCAATCTTGTTTCCCCAGAATATTGCCATACCCTCTAGGATCGGTCCTTACTCCTTACTAATAAGCCAACGTGGTTTCCGCGTGAGATCTAGCCCAGCCAATCCTGGCCTGGATCCGCTGATCCGTGCCAATCCGATCCGATACCTAAAAGTCTGGGTTAGACCGAACTGCCCACCACAATGGTAATTACCCGGTCAGACTATTTATTTGGTTGCAAATTAAACCTGTTTCTCAAGAGGAAAAACATTAGAACCACGTACCTAAAGCTCCATATACTGATTGTTTCCAAGTTCATTCTGTTGGGTTGTGTCTTGTATTCTGTGGAGTCCACATTGTTACTGGATTGTACTTGTATTAGAGTCTATTGCATATACGGGGTAAATCTGTAATTATGTGGGAATTAAGGTTTATTGGGATCCCTATATAAATTGTCTCTGTGTGGGAAAATCTAGATAAGGCTACAAGGGCTGTAGAGGATTCTCCTCTGACAGTGGAGAGCTAGAACGTTGTAAGGCTGACAGATGAGATAGGCCTGTCAGGTAGAGAATTCTATAGACTGTTCTTGGGAATAGAAAAAAGTCACTTTTTTCTCTGGTGGATGTAGGCATCCCACGATGAGGTGTTGAACCACGTTAATTCTTCGTGTGCTTCTTGTTTGTTTGCGTTCTCCCGATCCTAACACATTCTAATATTGTCGTTTCTGTCTTTCCATTTGGTTTTAATTATGATTTATGATCAGGTGGGAGAAACCAGATCATGGTCCAATTTTCGGAAGTGATTTTTGGTATCAACCCCGACACAAGACGATGATCAGCTCAGAGAATTTGGAGCTCCGGCCAGCAGCTTTCACAAAAAGGTTTAAATCTTGAGGATGTTCCTCATGCATGGTCTGTATGGAAGAAATCTGAACGTAAAACAAACAGCTACCCTGATGGGGAACTAAACCAAACAATGGATCTTGGAAATGAAGGCCACCTATATATCCTTAATCCTTATAGGTAGGTGAGAATTGAAGACAATTGATCAAACCTACCACGACAGATTTCACTTCCCTCAACCCATGATTCTAATACAATTTTGATTCTCTCAAGTGATTCTAACTACAACCATTTGCCAAAGTTAATTAATTTTTCTCCCCTTCTCTTCTCTAGAGGGGTGTCTCAGATTCTCAGGTGAAAATGTTTCGTGTCTCTCAATCGTTAGTCAGAATTAAGGTGTCAATTTCAGTCCCATATCGTCATGTAGCCCGATTGTGCCTAATTGATTATGGACTGAGACCAATCGGTCTGATTACTAACGTGCCGAACTGATTAATAAATGGGCGTGTTCACAGCGCAGGAGAGTAGTCCGATCAAACTGACCAAAGGAACCAAATATACCTTTAAACCAAATTAAATCTTGATTTAAACCAAACAATTATAACTCTAAAACTAAAAACCTGAAACATTAAATTATCTCTTACTCTCTTTCAATTCTTGAGTCATCCATTTTTTTTTTCCGTCTTCATCTTCATCTACAAGAGTGATCACAAGCCTAGTAAGAACCTTTTACAATCCTATAGGAAAGTATCTAATCTTCAACATAATGGATTTGAAAACCAACTCTCTCTCTCTCTCTCTCTCTCTCTCTCTCTCTCTCTTCTTTTATTTATACTTTGGCACAAACCCATTAGCTTGTTTACATACCAATTACCCAATTAATATAAGACCGATTATGGACCCAAACTGATTGGACCAAAATAAACATGTTTATGCTTCGCCATAAGGGACCAATTAGCTAAATGGGTCATCACGGTACAGGGTGTTAAAACGATAGAAACAGATTAAGCCCGACCCAATTGACATCCCTAAGACTCGAAATCATTGTTAGGACTCTTGCACTAACTATCAAATAGTCTTTAATCCTCTTTATACATCTCAAAATATTTCATCAATTTATACATTCAAACTTTTAAAACAAAAACTTTTACAATTCCAAAATATCCAAAAGAGGCCAGGTCTGTAAAACTTTTATTTTTTCTGTCAATTTTATGAAGATGTATGTGCACCAGAAAACAATGACCCTTCAAAGACACAGGTTTCCACCATGATCCTTCTAAAGACAAACGTTTCATGGGATGTGCACTATCAAACGATAGTAAGATTTTTCAAGAAGCCTGATGGATCGTGGGGCCATGAGGTTCTTCGATGAATCCTAATCTTCTGAATTTGTTTTTTCCAGTTCTTTAATCATTGTTTTTTCGAGTTCTTTAATGATTCTTGGTTTTCTGAATCTGTATTACTGGAATGTGATTGCAGCTTGTGATTTCTGAGGAACCAATAAAGATGAAGAGTCGGAATCTTCCTGAAATGCATGGGTTCATAACCAATAGTCGGGCTGGGCTCAGTCACAGGCTTCAACCCAAGCCTGACCAGATTCTGTCAAGGTCAAATAAAACCTAAGCCCAGGCCCAAGTTTGTCCGAATTCAGAACGGATTTGACCCTGTCTAGGCTCAAGGTAGGTTAAAACGGACTTGGGTTAGTCAGGCCAAACTTGAACCCTTAGACATTTCCACAAATGATTTTGTAGATTATAAATGACCATTGCCGGCATGCACAAGGTCTTTCCATCTATACAATGGCTAGACTTGCATTCCTACTAATTCTAAGAAAATTCAATGGCTTGAAATGCATAAAAGTAATTCAATTAGATGACGTTAATATGGTTGAGAAAAGTCACCAAACAGAGACGAAAAGTCACCAAACAGAGACGTATAAGTAAACATAATTTTATTTAATCAAAAAATTGATCATGAATATCAATCACTCATGTAATCCAAGAATAGCCAACTGGGCAGTGTAGACTTAGCCCCAACGGCGATGGCGAAGACATTTTCACAACAAATCAAAAAACAAAACACCAGTAAGTTTGGTATGTGTTGAGTATGGATTCAAATCCTCTCATGCCCTTCATGTCGACATAAGAAAATTCAGTGGTTGTCATCTATTGTATGCGTATACTACTACATCGATATATATACACAATAAACTATAGCCATTGAATTCTTTCATGTCAACATAAGAAGCATGAAAAGATTAAAATCCATTGAATATAATTACGTGAACCACATTAGAAAGAGCTAATCATGGAAACGCAATCATCGTGGAGATTAAAATATTAGTAATCATCTGCTTCTTTTATTTTATTTTTTTGTTTTTTTATTTTTTCATGAATCATCGAGATTTCCCTGGTAGGTGACGTAACCACTCCTAATTTCCAAATGGAAGGGCGATGTGACCAAAGTAATGTGTCTGTTAATTAGGGAACAAAACAAACAAGTGAATAACAATAAGCAATAAAATAAAATAATAAATATATAACAAATAACAATAAACTCTAAGGCATGTGGAGGTTTGGAAATTCAGAAAAAAATCTTTTCGTCCGTGGTCCAATTTCTCTAGTTGTGATCCAGTGATGGAAGTTTACTAGGCATATATACTAATATATTATAATTAAAATCCTTCCAATGACATGAGAGAATCTAAACTCTTAAAACTTGATTCATCGTTTAACCGGTTTAATCTCTAAACATGGAATTGACCGGGTCTCTTCAGGATTGACTAACCCGTAAGAATTTCATATAGCAATTGGGTGGGTTAAATTGGGCTCATTCGGACCCATTTGGACTTTTCCTAATGAGTTTGGTTTGATATTACCAAAAATGGTTTATAGGGTTGAATTTGAGATTTAAAAATGAAAAAAAAAAAAAAAAACCAACTTGTTGATGTGCCTGCCCTTTTGATGCTCTTTCTCTTTCCTAGCATGTTCTCTGTCTTTGCTTCCATTAGTTCCCATGATGGATGATATTTTAGTTGGGTAATGTGGTGATCCCTTATTCAAATTATAAGTAAATAAATTTTCTTATAACATCAAATTAATAAAAAAAAAAAATTATATAGATGGGCCTCACGGAGGGTTGAACTCCTAACTCCTTAGTTCTTAAAGATCCTCTTTCTATCTCTCTCTTTTTTTCTTTTTTTTCTTTTTTAATTTAGATCAAAAGTTTGAAGTATCAATAAAAATCAGAATTTCTCACTTAATCTGCTCCATCAAACCCTCGTTTAAGGTCATGAATTGTTTTGTGTTGGGTTCGCAGTTTAAACTTATTTATTTTAATAATATGTGATGATTTAACCTAAAATCAAAATTATTTTTAAATTTTTTTTTTATGAGTGTTTTATTAGGAAAAGTTGAAAGAAAAAAATGAAGATTGAATTCAATCCTAAAACTTTGACTATAAATACCGAGGACCCATATCAACTACATTGATAGCAACCTTAGATAAAACATATTGTTTTGTTAAACATTTTTTCATTTTTTCTTTTTTTGGTATAAGTCTAAGACGGACTAACCTATGTTATTGCAATTATCATATGATCATCATACCAAACTTTGTCAATAATTTTGAAACAAATTTTATGTAACAATTAATTGAGTTTAATCAAGATTGTTTGAAAGATTAAGAGAAATTCATGATATTTAATAGTTAGGGATGAAGATGGCTAGTTGGCACGAATTACACGACCATGGTGTGCGGATTACTTTTAAAGATTTTTTAGTATGAAAATGACAGAAGTGATGATATTATCAGCCATTTATTTTATTGGCCATGAATTATT
Source organism: Protea cynaroides (assembly GCA_028583415.1). Classification (NCBI taxonomy): domain Eukaryota; kingdom Viridiplantae; phylum Streptophyta; class Magnoliopsida; order Proteales; family Proteaceae; genus Protea; species Protea cynaroides. The sequence continues at coordinate 122,314,624 of CM053276.1, read as the reverse complement.
TTCTTAATAATTACTAATATTTTACCACAAAAAAAAAAAGGTTAATAATAATAAATTAAATAGATCACCCTGCAGAATTGGTTTAATATAGGTGATGATGGGTTGGTTTTTTAGTATGAAAATTACAAAAGTGATGATATTATCAGCCATTTATTTTATCGGCCATGAATTATTTTCTTAATAATTAATAATATTTTACCAAAAAAAATGGGTTAATAATAATAAATTAAATGGATCACCCGGCAGAATTGGTTTAAGGATCCACATCGTCTCCCGCCTGGGTTTGGGCGGGAGACTGGGCGGCCCGGATGGATGGTCGTCATGTGGCAGTCGGAGGGATTCGAGCCCTCCATCCGAGCCGACCCCCGGGCCGGCTCAACAAGCTGGCCGACGGGGGTCGGCTCGGATGGAGGGCTCCGATCCCTCCGAGTGCCACATGGCGGTCATTCATTCGGGCCGCCCAATCTTCCGCCCAAATCCAGGCGGGAGACGATTTCTATACTTGGTTTAATATAGGTGTGATGATGGGTTTAATTAAACCAACAAATACATATGGTCGTAAATCGCCAATCTTAGATTGAACTTTGAACCGGATCAGTTCTCATGGATTGCCACATCGATGATTCCTAGTTCAACAAATAGGTGACCAAACCCTAACTGGATATTAATAATTACAGTTGGGCTGGGCATCTCCACGGCTCCACTAGGATATCCAGTCTATTTATAGTCTCTGCTTCTGATATCTGTTACAAGGTGACTGAAGCTGAGTGAAGCAGATCAAAGGAGACATGGGTTTGAAGGTTCGTGCGATCTCTTTTTTCAATTTTCTCTTCAATCAATTTTTCCGTTGCAATATTGATGAATGTTATAAAAGTTTGATTGCTTTTCCCGATTGATTCATCTGCATCTTTTGCATGTAATTGCCGTTGTTCATATATTGAAGTGAATTTTGAAATCTAACCCTTGGTCTCTTCGATTTTGTTTAGATCTGAAAGTAATGAAATCTTAAGTCTTGATAGCGTTAACATAATTCTTTCTACAGCCCAGATGAAGGTCTGGGAATTTGATTGTTTATTGTCCTTGGGGTTTCTTCTTTGTTTCAAATAAATCAATCTCTTAGCATGTCGTGATCGCTTTGCGTTTTCTTTTCTGTTATTTCAAAAGAGGAACGCATAAAAGATTGGATTCTGTGTGGGGGAATTCAAAAAAAATTTGGGCTGTTAGCAAGATCTGTTTTCCTTCCATCTATTTTTCTGAAATAGATCTTGTGCCAAAGGTGTGAAATTGGCAGATAATTAACCTTTCATACATATGCCAATTTTTTTATCGTGAGCAGAGAGATTTCAAAGATCTCAAAGTTCTGTGATCATGTCTTGCTTCTGAACTCCATGTCCTCCCTTACTATTTTGTCTATAATGAGTACTGAAATTTTAGTAAACAGGGAAGGATGTAGTTGAAGAGGGCGAGCCTTGGTTTGGTGTGACGGTAAGGTTGTCATATTGCAACCTAGTAGTCACAGATTCGAAACATGGAAACAGCCTCTCCATATTATTGGGTAAGGCTACGTACATTATGCCCCTCCCAGACCCTGCAGTAGCAGTAACCTCATGCATGGGATGCCCTTTTAGGGAAGGATGTAGTTGAAGTTATAAAAGCTGTTGGTTTCTGGTCATTCTCTGAATGTAAAGACTCCTGCTAAATTCTGCATTGAGTTAGTTCTGAATCCGATGCCTGGTTATTACTTTATTACTTGGTTCTGTTCAAGGTTCTAAATCCATCGGCATGTCCAAAACCAATACGATCCCGATCCGATCCGATCGGTGTACGGATCCAATGGAAAGCTGACATGTGTCCGATGCTCATTAAAATAATATTAAAACAGTTTGGGATCGGGGTCAGGCTCAGCCAGATCCAAAACTGATATGAATCGGAGATCTGATACCGATTGCTTGAACCATGGTTCTGATTAATGAAAATGTGTTTGTGATGTCCAAAATAGTGTGGATTAAAACGGAAAAAACAGAGTCCTTTTATTGGACGTTTTGTATTTCTGTAGAGTTATCTAAACAGTCTATCTAAATAAGTCAATGGAGTTGTCATTTTGCTTCCAGGAAAGTAATGTCCAATTATGGGTCTTGTAAGGCGTAATTTAATCCTTTGTCTTGAGGTGCAGAAAAGTATTGCCGTCTTAAATTGGCTAGTTGAAATGGCATGTTTAATAAAAGAATTTATTGAATAAGTAAATGGAGTTGTTTCTGCGGTTCCTGTAACGCAATATCCAATTATGGGATTTCTTCTATTTTTAATCTAGGTTCTTTAAAAACCATTTTTTAAGGTTCAGAAAGCATCATCATCTTAATTTATGGGTTTTCTTGTATTTAATTTGGGTTCCTTAAAAACCTTTTTTTTTTAAGGTTTGGAAAGCATCATCATCTTAATTTGGATAGTTTGAAGGGTTTGTTTAACTAAATTTCTTACTGAGACTAGTTCACTTTCAGCAATTATGAATCTTGCTTGGATTTTCTGTTGTTATGTCTTTAACGTCCTCTTCTTACAATCTTTCAGGACTCATAGAATGAGTCCACCAAAGAACTCATCTGGCTTGCATGCCTAATCATACATTTCATTCTTTTGTGCCTAATTTCAGAAAGTTTAATTTCATGGAGGACTGCCACTGCAACACATATATTGTAGGCGATTACAGCTTTGTTAAATTGGAAGTGCATGAAATGTTTGTACCTTGGATCCTTAAAAAATCAACAGTCTCAACTTTGGTGGGAGTTTAACGAAAAGATGGCTAGCCTATTATAGTTATAATTATGGCCTAAAGTTGGGGGAGGAGTTGCATTGTTCTGACACCATTAAGTGGCTCTGAATCAAGATCTCTAATCTCTATAATGAATTTTATGATGTGATTTTGGCGAACTTAAAACTTTGTACATTCCTGTAAACAAGCCTTATATTTGCTGCCTTTTAGCAAATTCAACAAACAGAATATCAACAAGAACTTGTTTGTCCTCCTGCAGGAAGAGTTTGAGGAGCATGCTGTGAAAGCAAAGACTCTACCTGAGAGTACAACTAATGAGAGCAAGCTCATTCTCTATGGGCTTTACAAGCAAGCAACTGTTGGACCAGTGAATACCAGTATGTATACTGTTCAACTTCCTACCGTAAGGAAATTAAACTACAATTGCTCGTTTAGCTCTAAGTTCTGCGTTTTCTTTGTAGGTCGACCTGGAATGTTCAGTATGACGGAGAGGGCAAAGTGGGATGCATGGAAGGCAGTGGAAGGTATGCCTTAACCTACATTTAGTTACCTGTCTGAATTTTGTTTCTTGTGCGAGTTGTGAGACCCTAACTAAAATTACTTTTGTTGTCAGGAAAATCAAAGGAAGAAGCTATGAGTGATTACATCACAAAGGTGAAGCAGTTGAAGGAAGAAGGAACTGCCTCTGCTTGATGTTTATTTCAAGTGTCTTGAACTGAAAAATTAAAATGGGTGTTTCTAGTTGCATGTTGTTAGGCCCTTCAATTTGTGTGGTGGATAGTACTATAGCTTATGGATATTCTAGTCATTTCCTTGTATGCATGCATGTATTGTTAACTAGGTTTTGGCAGTACCTAGTTAGATGCCTGTTTACCTTTCACTTGTGGCATGACAATGAAAGTTTCGTGATGTTTATTTAGAACAAAGTTAGCTGCTATTTATTTATTGGATCTTAAAGAATATTTCTGCAAAGCATTAAACCAGTCTTCTTTGGAGCTTGTTTGAAATTGAGAGGGGAAAACAGCCAACTTCTTTCTCTGTTTCTTGTGATTTATTAAGAACAATGGACAATCCATTGTCTAAATTTTCTGTTCCATTGGATAGTAGAGACCGGAGGAGCACAAGTGGAAACCATCATTTCCCCGCACATAGGTATAGCAATTCATGTGGTTAACAGCCACCTATCACGGGTCTGGATCCACAGCAAATGATGCACCAATTAAGGGGGTTTTCCCTCCCCACCTATAAGCCCAAGACCTGCCCCACGACCAGTCGATGTGGGTTTTAAGTCCCTGGCATCCTCATCAGAGGAATCCATACTATAGTGCCCTGCTCAATCCTAGCGCCCTCGCCGGGAGACCATTCCTTGCATTGTAGTAACGCCAAACCACATCTCTAGGGTACCTTTGGGTCCGGCTCTGATACCAAATTAAGCATCCCAAAATATTCACCTATGGAGGGGTGTTTTGATCTGACTTATGGATCAGATTGTACCTGATTCGAGTTCAAGGACAGAAACTCCAAAGAAGAGTGAATTCACTCAGCAAGAAGGGGAAATTTCTATTCAAATCATTCGATACTCTATTCTATTACAATTCATGTATTTATACTTTCCACAATCGAATCAGTTATTGAATTGAATTTGAAATTTGAATTAAAGGTGCTTCATGAGCTAGCACTCTAAAATTTCACATTTTCAGTCTTCAAACCGTTTTGGTTCACCACTTTTCTCTTTGGACAGTTTTACCCCACTTCCTTATCCACATCATCACTTGTGTGTGTATCATGTTTTTCTTCCCCTTGGGCTAATCGATGTGAGATCGAAGGAGGGGGAACTCAAAGATTCACCTATTGAAGTGTTCCTCTTCCCCTTAGGCCGGTCGATGTGAGATTGATGGAGGGGGCACTCCTTGAGGCTGTGTGACAGTACTACTGATCAAGGAACATCCTTGTACATGAGCAATCAAAACACTTTTATAGCCCCAAGCCCCCAAGCCCCCAAGCATGTTTATGATTCAGATGGTATTGCACAATTATAATATGGATTTTTTTGCTTAACTATTAATTCTCATGCCAGCTCTATTGTCGTTCCTTTCAGAATTCATTCATTTGTTTCTTGTTAGATGTGATTTTCAACTCATATTCCATGTCTATCTTCAACCATTAGAGAAGGAATTTATAGGAGACTACATTCTGAGGTGCTTTTGTTAGATGATCATAACCTGAATACTTCCTTCCTTCTCTCGCTTCTCTACTTGAACAATCATGCTCTGTTGCCATCCACCCTCACTTTCCCTAACATGGCTATAAATAGCCAGTACACAATTTCAGCCCAATCCCAGACTTTAATGGATTGTGTCATTCTCTTGGTTGCCAAATTTCTCATATTTGCATAGGGTTTTTGTTCTACTGAGAATATCTTTGGTGGTTTTTAAATCTCAGATGGTCCACTCTATACTAGAAAGATCTACTGCAAAATGAATTTAAGTGGATTCTAAGCACTCTGCTGTTTTCACCGTGTCTGGCAGTTAGGAGTCCTTGAGAAGCTCACCCAAGGTAGCCGCATTTTGGCATGAAACTAAGACCTACCTCTTAAAACAAGATCACAATTAAGAATTATCGAACTTTCTATAATGAAAAGAGACATGACTGATCACTGATGGCTGTGGTGGACTGAAATAAGCTTACAAGTAGCCAAGAAGGCACAAAATCAATGCAGTTGAGATTTGAGTAAGAACGTAGAGAAGAGAATGAACTGTGTTGACTCAGTTTCATTTATTCTTCTTCCTTTTGTATTCTTGGGGTTTATTACATGCACATTTCCAAATCAATTGAAATGAGAATATCATACTGTTTCAACTATGAACCGAAGCTACAAAGCAATCTGACACAATACAACTGAAATGAGAACACCATTGGTTTCTGAAGAAAAGGGAAATAATCAGTAGTAAAAGTATAAATATAGTGACAACTATGGTGGTGATGGTGGTGATGGTCGTGATGGTCGTGATGGTTGGAAATAAGAATAGAAAGCCATGAAGGTCTGGCTTGCTGTAAGTAGCTAGCAACAGGACAATGGCAGTGAGAAGTGGAAGAATTGTCCATGGACTACTGAGATAACCACGGATCAACTTTGTCCACCAAACATGCCATACGGTCGAATAGTAATCCTCATAATAGCCATTTATCCCTCTCATTTGTTTTGCTAAGTAGCATTCATCCAAATCATAGACAATTTCCCTACAAAGCTTATTGAACAGGTTGACTACATCCTTACCACTTCCCAAAACATGATTAAGATTCCCATGCTTATGGAGAATCTCAACATCATATGATGAGTTTATTAGGCTGTCAACCAACTCTTTGCGTACAGTGATGCTTATGGGGACCTTGCAACCAACTCTTTGCGTACAGTGATGCTGATTGGGCCGGCTGTGTAGACGATCGTCGTTCAACTGGTGGTTTTGCAGTATTTTTAGGTCCTAATTTAATCTCTTGGTCAGCTAAGAAACAACACACCATTGCCAGATCATCTACCGAGGTAGAATATCGCTCCCTAGCAGATACCACTGTCGAATTACAGTGGCTCCACTCTCTCTTACATGAACTCGGAGTTAAGCTTCCTCAGTCTCCAATTTTATGGTGTGACAATCTTGGTGCAACATACCTCACTGCTAATCCAATTTTTCATGCACGGACAAAGCATATTGAGATTGACTACCACTATGTTCGTCATTTGGTTGTTCAACGTCTTATCGATGTTCGTTTCATCTCAACTTATGACCAATTGGCTGACATTTTCACCAAACCATTGTCCTCCATTCGGTTCAATCATCTCCGGTGCAAGTTGAAGATCGATCAACGACCCTCTCCAACTTGAGTGGGGATGTTAAGGAGAGAATCTCTCACTGGTTACAAAGATTCAAATTCAAATTATGAATTTGAATTCTCGTCGATTACAAAAAATTCAAATTCAATTTTTGAATTACAAAAATTAAAGAGAGAATCTCTCAATGGTTACAAATATTCAAATTCAAAATTTGTAACTTACAAAAACAATAACTGGATTTGATATCCATCTCTTAATTCCTTTCATCGGTTACAAAGATTCAAATTCAAAATTTGTAATTCAAATACACAATGTAAACAATTCCATCATATTATAAATATACCTGTACCCAATGTATTTGGGTAAGTCTTTGAATCAATTCAAAATTTTAGAATTTACATACAAATTCAAATTCAATTTTTGAATTACAAAAATTAAAGAGAGAATCTCTCAATGGTTACAAATATTTAAATTCAAAATTTGTAACTTACAAAAACAATAACTGAATTTGATATTCAACTCTTAATTCCTTTCATCGGTTACAAATATTCAAATTCAAAATTTGTAATTCAAATACACAATGTAAACAATTCCATCATATTATAAATATACATGTACCCAATGTATTTGGGTAAGGCTTTGAATCAATTCAAAATTTTAGAATTTACATGGTATCAGACGACCGGATATTCTCCATGGCTTCCGCTTCAGCTTTTGTTCCTATGTCTGGTTCGTCAATCTCTTCCTCTCCTAATGTTCAACATCATATTTCCATCAAATTACAGTCTAATAATTATCTTCTATGGACTACTCAACTTCTCCCTCTTCTTATGAGCTATGATTTGATTGGCTTTGATGATGGCACTAAGCCAAATCCACCCCCGACACTCACCACCACCACCGCCACTCCCACTTCTCCTTCGGAGAATTATACTCCACCTACCATCACCATTCTTCCTAATCCTAGCTATGAAGACTGGATCCGTAAGGATCAAATGATCTTAAGCTGGTTGATTTCCTCTCTGAGCCCGGAAGTCCTTCCATATGTAGTTGGCTTGAACTCGACTGCAGCAGTATGATCGGCTTTACGTTCTGCCTTTGGCACCTTATCTCACACCAGTATTCTACAACTACACATGCAACTCCAAGGTATGGTAAAAGGTAACAAAACAATTTCTGAATACCTCCGTGAGGTTAAATATATTTCGGACCAGCTGGCAGCATCCAATAAACCACTTTCTGTAGAGGAGCTTAATGCCATTATTTTTCGTAATCTTGGAGCTGATTACAACGACATAATTGCTGCACTAGCTACAAAGTCTGAGGCCCTTCCCTTCCATGATCTTCATCGCCTTTTATTGAGTCATGAAATGCGACTCAACAATGCCCAATCGGTTATCACTGCTAACCTGAGCACTATGCAACGCTCACCGAATGCTACTACGCATTCCTATTTGCCTTCATAAGGACCTCTGCAAACCCCTCCACAAGGCTCTCCCCATTCTCGACCACCCTCCAACTTTGGTCAAAACAGAAAACATGGATACCGACATGGTAAGAGAGAAAGGTGTCAAATCTGCAATCATTCTAATCACTTGGCATCCAAATGCTACTTTCGATACACTGGTGGTGCAGCACCTACTTCCACCAATAATCCAACTGCAAACATGGCAGGACTACTTCCTACTCCACCAATATTTTCACATGAATGGTATCCTGATACAACGGCTACTCATCATGTGACACCCGACCTCAGCAATTTGCATGTCTCCAACAGATATAATGGTAAGGAATCATTACGGGTTGGTAATGGAGTTGGTCTTAATATTAGTCATATCGGTTCCTCCTCTATTTCTCTATCACCAAACTCCTCTTTTCAATTTTCTAATATTCTCCATGTTCCACACATTCAAAAGAATCTATTATCAGTTCACCAATTCACAAAGGATAACCAATGTTATTTTGAATTTCACCCCTATTATTTTCTTGTGAAAGATCAGGTGACGAACAGGGTACTGCTGAAAGGCCGACTTGATGATGGACTGTACAAGCTGTCGACTAGTCTTCCTTCCCAGCTTAGGACAATTTGATCCTTACGGATCCAGTCTTCATAGCTAGGATTAGGAAGAACGGTGATGGTAAGTGGAGCAGAATTCTTCGAAGGAGAAGTGGGAGTGGCGGTGGTGGTGATTGTCGGGGGTGGACTTGGCTTAGTGCCATCAACAAAGCCAATCAAATCATAGCTCCTAAGAAGAGGGAGAAGTTGAGTAGTCCAAAGAAGATAATTATCAGACTGTAGTTTGATGGAAATATGATGTTGAACATTAGGAGAGGAAGAGATTGACGAACCAGACATAGGAATAAAAGCTGAAGCGGAAGCCATGGAGAATACCCGGTCGTCTGATACCATGTAAATTCTGAAATTTTGAATTGATTCAAAGCCTTACCCAAATACATTGGGTACAGGTATATTTATAATATGATGGAATTGTTTACATTGTGTATTTGAATTACAAATTTTGAATTTGAATCTTTGTAACCGATGAAAGGAATTAAGAGCTGGATATCAAATCCAATTATTGTTTTTGTTAGTTACAAATTTTGAATTTGAATATTTGTAACCATTGAGAGATTCTCTCTTTAATTTTTGTAATTCAAAAATTGAATTTGAATTTTTGTAACCGGCGAGAATTCAAATTCATAATTTGAATTTGAATCTTTGTAACCGGTGAGAGATTCTCTCCTTAACATGTCTCACTGAGGAAAGGAAGGATGAACGAAACAATTCCAGAAGATGAGCACACTCAGTATCAAGTATCTCAAGCTTTTCCTTCCTAGGCATCAGAGGATTGAAGAACCTGAGAGTGAGCTCTTTAAGAGAAGGCTCAGCTTGTTAATCTAAACAATTCTTTCAGAATCATGAAAGGAAGCTGGTTCTCGAGCATCAACAGATCATGCTGAAGAGTTCGCAGCATCCAACGGGTTGTGAATATTGGATCGTCCACAGGTTTCTGTTGGATCAGTAATGTAGAGCAGACGAGGGAACTACACTTTCTATCATCTAGTAAAGGTATTCTCCACTACTTTTTCTTTATCATTCAATCAGTCTTAGTAAAGAAAAATAATAATAACATTGTCCAACTTTGCTCAAGAGAAGAAAGCAAATAAGTTCAAAATCAGTAAAGCATCTAAAGTCATTAGTCATTCTGTAATTACATTTTCATACAAGGGACCATTTGCAGGACCTATAATGCTGTAAAATGGGTCTGAGGCCTTCCATTTCTCATGTTTAGAGGATATCAATAATGAAAGAACTACTGTTTTTCCTTTCTTTTCTTTTTCTTTTTTTTCTTTTTTTTTTTTTTTCAGGAAGAAAATATGTTATAGACAACAAAGAAAAGAACCTACAGCAGCACAACAGCCAGTGACCATCAACCAAGAAGTAAAGGAATTGAATCCCAAAAAAGGTCCCTCCCAAAAACAAAAGGCAAAACCGACTGTTCTTCTAGTTTCTGATGATATATATAGTCATTGTTGTACTTAGAAGTCCAACATCAGCAGAATCATCCAAATAAGAAACCAAACCATGTCAATGAATTCTGAGTAAAACACTCGTGCGTGCCTTATATTCAAAATTCTTCATGGCTGCAGCAAGCTTTTCTAAGGAGATATTTCTCTGTTCTTGCTGCAGATACTCCCTTAGAGATTCCTGTTCTCCATTTTCTTTACTGGCACTGTCTTCTAAAAGACGAAATAGGTAGCGCATCTTCTGCTCTTCCATGACTCGTAGTTCAGGTTTCCCATAGTGGAAAGCACCGATTGAAATGATCTTCGGGGTGTAAGAACTTTTATGGATGCCACACATGTTTCAGGGAACTCTATAGATTGTCCATGAGCTACCTGAATCATAAGCTGGCCTTTCTTTGAGATCATTATTGAATTCTATAATCCATTCACGGACATGATGATCATCTACTGCCCTCGTCCTTCCCCTCCCTGCCTTTCCTATCTTCGTGGCTATTGCTTCCAGCCCCATCTCTTCACAATGTATATAATCTAAAGGGATTGAACAGTTAGCTTATTTTTTTAATATTTCTCTCCCTTATATAGAAGTTTGTGGTTGAAAGGTTCCTGGTTCTTGCATCTCAGTGGAAGAAGAACAAAATTTAACTTCTTGGAAATAGATTGGAAATAAATTGGAAATAGATTGAGACAGACAAACAAGATGCATTTGAAATATTCCGTCAAAGGGTGCTAGATTTGAATGGAAGCCTCTAATCCTTCATGTTGCTTATGAGCTAGTTTCATCTTAACAAAGTCTTTATGAAACTGTATAGGAAAAAGGATATGAATTTCTTCAGAACTTTCAATGACTTAGAAGTCAATCTGAAGTCCATCTTAACTACCTGCCTGTTCCTAGCTATGCTACCTTTGACCATGATTTTTATTGCTCCTCCTGCTTATAAGCTAGTTTCATCTCAACAAAGTCATTATGAAACTATAAAGGAAAAAGAATATGAATTTCCTTGAACTTTCTATAACATTAATTTTTGATCGATTAAAAAATCTAGATTGAGAAGATATTTGTTATGAAACCACACAAAAAAAAAAAAAAAAAAAAAAAAAAAAGGGCCCAAATTTCTGATTTTGAATTTTGAATAGGCAAAATATTAATTTTATGTTGTCATTAAATACGGTTTGTCAGATAGATTACTAGTCCTTGAAAGTGATAAAGTTTTCATCTCAAAATTCAAGCCGATAAATGGAGGGACTTTCAAGTATACAAGGCACTTAAAGTATCAGACTTAAATAATGTTAGATTATTCACAACAATAAGTACTATTTTAGCCCCTCACAATAGGTTCAAATGTTCAATGAGGATCAATATGACGGCATGAATTGGGCACTTAATAGTTCCTTTCCGATAACCTTTAGGCTTAGTTCGGTTGCAAAGGGAATTGAAAGGAAGGGAAATGAAAAAATTTTAAACTTATATAAGAAGGAAACTTTTATAATTGTAACACAACATGATTGATGATTGTATAAATTACTTAAATTTTTTAACATATTTATTAATGATAGTTATAAAATATAAAATTTATTTTATTTTACTTTTCAAATGGAAGGGATTAGTAAAATATAAGTTAGTAACTAAATGTGGAATAATTTAGAATGAGTAACATAATAATACGATAACATGTGCTATAATCATTACAAAAGTTTGCATTTAAATTTAAAAAATTTTACTTTCCTTCCTTCTAATATCCCTTGCAATCAAACAAAGCCTAGGAATGACAAAATTTTATTCCCCGGTGTTATCACCAATTGTCTTTCCCAAAATTACATGGTTTGCCTATAAATTTTATACTTGACCATGGTTCAAGACCGACGGCATTACTAATACAATGGTCAAACCAAAAGGATAATAACACCTGGCATAGAGATTAAAAAAATAATCCATAAAAAGAGCAAAAAAAAGAAACCCCATATGAATCGGTTTATATGATACTGATTACTACGACTAACAACCATGTATTTGACTTTTCATTTCTTTTCTAACATAACCTACTTGACATGGATTTAGTCCACCGTATCGGAACAGATTTTGACCATATACTGATATAGCATACCTCTTTTATATGTCAAGTATCGATCGGTATTGACCTGTATTGATCAAATATTGTTTTTTTATTGATCAAATATTGTTTTAATATCAATTTGGTATCGATCCACATGTCAATTTTAACAAAATGATGCAATATCGATCAGGTATTCCTATGGATCACAACCGATACCAATATGAATCGGCCAAAAATGCAGACACCTAAAGCCATGTCAATTGGTCTCAATTTCATGTCAACTAGAATAGTTCAGTAACTTGAATCCTTATATCTCCATGGGAATCCCACTGATTTAAAATTTTCCGAATCTTGCCTTTATGACTCTCATGATTCATGATTGTGCCCTTTCACTTCTCGAGGCTTGAGATGAGTCTTTTCAACGTCTGGGCACTTTCAATATTTCATTTCCGATGCCGTCGAAACTCCCAGACCGGTCCCATCACTTTCAACTTCCTTTTGCTTAGTATTAGGTCAAGAAGAAAATCACCTGGTCTACAGGTACTCTATATAGAATATTTTATGAATTTGGGTTGATCCGCATCATACAAAGCCAGCCCATCCACAGTTTCACAGGGAAACAGAGCAGCAGAGTTTAAAAGCTTTGAAAGGTATGGGTTGAAAGGCATGGTACTAGGGGGATTAGCAGGAAAGGTCTTAAAGATATGACATCCCAAGGTCAGGTGGTCCTAGACGGTTCACAGTTCATGGCTTCATGCATTCAGACGACAATTTAATTAATTTACTGGGACAAATTTGCGTACAGAGTCACATGCATTGGAACATGGCCCCCAACCCATGCTAAATGGGATCACACACTCCTACTCCGGATCCTGGGTTTCAACTTTCAAGCACCGCTCATCCCTCTCCCATATTTACAAACCTACTTACTTCCATCTTATATCCACCGACTCGAATTTTCTCCAGCTCCGGGACAGTACTGGTTCCCCCTCTCTCTGTGGGACCCACAACATGGAAATGTGGATTTCCACGTTGTGGGTTCCACCCGGGTTCAGACGGGTCCCACCCCTAAGATTGGTATCATTCTCAAAGTTCAAACCCAACCCTGAAAAACAGACTTACTAAAACAAAACAACTTAAGAACCCAGACTTTCACAAAATTGGCTGCCAAAGATGATGATGATTGAATTTACCCAATAAAAGGATATCTAGAAATGTAGTATTCCCTTACACGAGATGCCCCATCTCTGGCAAGGAGCCCTTCTAGATCTCCCATAATTCTGGCCAACCAAATCTCCAAATTTCTCTGAATTTCTTTCAAATTGTTCCTAATGGAGTCCAAGGACCGCCTAGTAGTTAGTTTGGCCTGTCCCTCCAGTTCATCACCAAATTGGCTATTGTTGATTTCAGTTTGTACTGCTGTTAGTTTCTGCCCTGTCTCCACTGCCCGCTGTTGGAGACGAAATGCTTCGAGCAAGAACTCCGTTTGCCGTTGAGTTTGGAACTCCGAACTGAGGGTCGGTTCAGAAGGATCGCTGGCTTGCTGGACAAAAGAGAATACATAAATTAGAGAGCAAAATCCCCTTCATCCAAGCCTTAGCAAAATGCAACACCAATGTCATCACAGAAAGGAGAGAGAAAACGATTCACAAACAAATAGGATTGAACTAGTCAGCTACGGACAATTTATCAACCCCTAAGAACTTCAGGTACGAACATTGATTGCAATTGAAAATAGAAAAGCATTACAGTCTTATCAATTGATAAATTTGGGGTCAAAACAAGCTCCAACAAGGATATAGAGTCTGATCCACAAGATGTTAATCCATTATTTCACAATGTCTAAAGTCAACAAAGCATCCGGATTGTGATGAGTGGAGATTTGATCCACCTCATGGTGTGGGGCAACATCAAGGTGTGGGACATCATCGAGGATGTTAAATAAAACTCACAAACCCTTTTGGCCCACATGGCCCTCTGTCTTCGCCAAGAACACTTTTATTGACAGGTTCCAAAGGAAATGGATAATTATATTGTCATATACCTAGCAACAAACTCCTATGGCCTTATCATTACAGCACTTTCATACAATTTCCTGGATAGCAAACCCAATTGTTATCTGGTTGTCAGTAATGCATCCATCATTGACACAGAAAAATAACGCTATAATTTTAGTTAAATAGCTAAGTATTTATCTGTGGCTCATCCTATCAATACATATACATATATCCAAGTTCTTTACAATTCAGTTTGCAGAAATTGTTTTATGTACTCTGCCAATAATCCATGTCAAAAATGAAAAGAAAACGTTTGACATAATTGCAAAATTAAAGCCCCTCTCTACCATGCATTTGGGGGCTAAGAACCATATAAACATCCGCCCCAGGGAGGTTGGGGAAGCATATGAGGGCGTAGAATTTAAGATGGTTATCCATACCATTCTCCTGCAAAGATCATCTATCTTCCCTGCAAGAGCTTGATATCTCTTTGCTTGCTTCCTCATTATTGAAGGGACCTTCGATAGCTCAGTCTTTCCAATTCTTTCCAAATTTTGTAGTTCCTGCTCAAGCAATTTCAGCTTAGAGGAAACTCCTGTTGATTCGCCATCTACCTTCCAAGGGGACTCTCTTCTGAACAAGAAATATTTCAAACATTTCATAGTTTCTAGTAAATCAAATAGTGTTTTAGTAATTAACTTCAAGAATATTTCTGCATCAATATCCAGTCTGTTTCAATTACCTTGGCACATAGTGTTTCATTTGATAGAGCGACTCGAGAGATTCATATTGTAGATCCTGATACAACATCAACAGAAAATCAGCAGTGGACAACTTTAACAAACAGAATGTATTTATCTAGGCACTTTGCAATCGTCAATGCACTAACAAGTTAGTTCAAAGACAGTGGAACTGCCCTTGCAGCATATTCGAAAAAAAAAAATACACCCACAGGGAGTAGATCACCGAAGTCAAAATCAAACCAAATGAATCAGAGTATGCATGTAATTCTTCTTCTTTTTCTCTCTCTCTTTTTTAATGTTGTAAGAAACATAGAAACATAGTAAATGGATTCACACATTGGGTTGAAGTCCAAACTAAACTAGGCGGCTCTTCTTCTGCAAACTTGAATGTTCTGGATCACATCCCATCTTTCTACTTACAACTGACTAAAACATATGGACATCAGATTATTGGTTGTCATAAAGTCAGTCAGGGAACTTGGGTAAATATGCGCATCTAGGGCCAAGATATTATATATTGGAAACCCTTGTTTCTCTATGACATACACTGCCCTCGTTTGCTAATTATATATACCAAGCCTTGGCCTTCATATTGGAAGCTGTGAATCTTGTGGTTGGATTGAGCAGAACTGCGGAAGGAAATCGACAAAAATATCTCCCATTTGGAAAAATTTATCATTGTGGTCCAAACAAAGGTATTATATCAATAGAGTACTGTGGAGAAAATAACAACAAAAAGTCTAATTTCCATCCCTTCCTGAACCCTCTGACCGAACAGAAATGCAGAGAAGAAGAATTAACCTAAGAACTTTTAGGAAAGCTCAGCCCACACTTCCCAAAATTCAGGGGCGGGTGAACAAAAAAATAATGTTTGTGTCTACAGCAGAGCAGCACTAGTAGTATCTTTCTCAAGAAAAGTTGATTTAAAAGAAACCCTCTCCAACTACTCAACTCTGCAAGACCAGAAATTTGAGAGACAATACTCTAAGGTTGCTTCAGACATTTTCTAACAATAAGACTATCAAATAAATTATCAAAAAGATTTCAGTAACTGTAACTCGAGAGCTATTTTCTTTCCTAATATTGTATGAGAAGTTACATAAAAAAGCTTACAAATCATAAAAGTCAAAAAAGTTGAAATATAAATAGACAAATTGGTAGATGAGAAGCTAAGAATAGTGGTGAAGAAGAAGCAAAAACCTGCCAACCACTATCAGCCCAAAGCTTCGAACCCGAAGGCACGAAATCCCTACTAAAACTGTTCTGCTGCCCATAAACATTACCCATTTCGTCTCCACCGCTATTCCTCGCCAAAAAGCACTCCTCAGGGATGGGATCCAACCCTTTCGAAAACCTCATCTTGCCAAACCTCGAAAAATCTGAGCTATACTCGCCAAATTCCCCATTCTCCTCTACATTAACACCATAACCTCCCCTGTTCTGAGATTCATAAGTCCCAAACTCCGAACCCTTGTCGCTTTCAATCCCATCAACCGACCCAACAGAAAACTCCTCCTCATCCGTCTTCCTCGACATAAAGTTTATCAGCTCCTCGCTCTCCTCAACCTCCCTCTGCAACTTCTCAACACACATCCTCAATTCAACTTCATTCTTCTTCATTTCATCGATCTTCGACATCAAATGCGCGATTTCTTCCGCAGAAACTTCGATCTGCTGCAACAGCTTCTTCTCTTCCTGCTGCCATCCATTCCTGTGACTCGCGAAGATCTCAACAACCCTAGCATTCGCTTTAGAATCTTCTCTTCTGCGATACATCATTTGTCTCAGCTGTTCCTCTGCTTGGAAGAGCTTCAGGGAGAGGTTTCTGTTGCGAGTTTGGAGAGTGGGGATCAAAGAGAGAGAGGATCTGGGGAGGAACCCTAGAAAGACAACGAAGCTGAGGCCGAGGTACGACGAGAGAAGCTTGTGAACTTCTTCGTTCGATGGGTTTGGGGTTTCATCTGAAACAACTGCGGTGGTGTCTGTCTCTGCCGCCATTACTGAGAGGGAGTGTGAAGAGCTCGGAGCGTAAGAGGTTGGGACGTGTGAATACTTTTTCGTTCCCTCCTTTAAATATATTATTGATGTTTGCGTTCACCATAGGCAACTTCTGAGTTCTGAATTACTGAAATTTGTTTGCATTATCTTCCGAAAATAGCCTTGCTGTGACTACGAAATTACTAAACTTAGTATTAGTAATGCTAATACGCCAGGTTAGACTTTAGAGGGGTTTTGCTAATCCGCTTGCTTCTCTGCTGTGTTGGAGGACCGGGCCCGAATTTGTGGAATTCAGGTCGGGAGGTGGCAGCTTTTATGGCCTAAAATCATATTAGACTTCAGAGGGGTTTGCTTAAAAGGTTGGATCTTCGACTTTGGGCCGGGCCGGAATCAGTGGCATTCAAAGTTGGAACGATGCAGGTTTTATGGGCCAAAATTTGTCGACTATCGAGAGATACCTACCATGGAATCCTTTTATATCACCGTTCTGATCCTGTGGGTCTTACGCGTCGTTCATAGTGTGTTGGAATTTGTTACACTAAAATTCATTGGTAGCTCTTCTGGGGTGTGAAAGATAGCAGTAGAGGGGTTGGATTCGAGGTCCGTCTCTATTCCGATGCCAAAGTTTGGATCTAAGCAGCAAGTAACAGCTAAGGTCAGTTCCTCAATAGGAAAGCCAAAGTTAAAAAGAAGGAGGCCATAGAAAGTCAAGAGAAACCAACCCTTTAAAGATTTTAACCTTAATTGGATGATAGTGTGACAATGTGGTTGGATTAGTGAAAAAATACATGTAACTCATGTGATCGAGTTCTATTTATAGTGTTGATGTTGTCGTCTCGATTAAATTTTCTGCACAATAGAGAAATGACACCACAGTGACAGTCGGGTGGAGACACCATTTGAACACTCCGATGCATAAGTCAGTTTGATGAACAAACAGTATGGGACAGATAAGGAAAAATGTCCCTTTGTTGTAAGGGGATTCGGATAGGTAACTCGCTCTGAGATTAGAAGCTTGAAAATTCATGTGTTTCACCTATGCTCATCTTTGTCATTTTATAGGTTGGGAGTTACTTGAGTATGGTTGCTGGACATGTCATCTGTTGTAGCAAAATGCCTTCACTTTGAACGTGGTTTACCCTCGCTGATTTGAAAAGGAGATGAATCTATACCACATCATTCGATAGCTGGCTCCTCTCTTGAGATCTCGTTAATTGCTCCAGGCTAATGCGATCTTGTGATCCGTACTAGAGTTCTCGAGGTGGGTCCCACATCAGGTATCGATACCCAATTGGTGCGGTGTACGTTAACTCATTTAAGAGGTCCCTTTTTGGTGGAGCACCGAGGCTCTCTACCTTGTCGATATTCGAGGTACCGAAGCACTTATGATGGCTAGGCTTCGAGGCCTCTACGATTACGTGCCTCCGAGCCGTCAAGGCCTTTCACAATAACAAGGCTCCGAAGCATCGTATTGGGAAGGTTTTGGGGTACTTATTGCTATTCCATTTTACAAGGCTGAACCAAGCCCATTACTCGGGGTTCTTGGTTGGTTCGGGCCTTCATCCAAGGTTGGGCTTGAACTCCGAGCATTTCCCTGGTGGACTTGGGCCCCGGGGGTGTATGTGTCAAGGTTTTATTGGGGGAGACATCCTTCCCCGCATCAATTGGTATTGGATGGACTTAGGTTTGTGCAAGTGATTGCGCAAGGGGTGGACACGAATATTCGGCGCACCGCCTGTGATCAGGCAAGGATCACTTCTCGTAGGTTCTGAATGAGCAACTTAACTTGACATGTTGGAGACATGTTGGATCTAGGCAGCTTGGTCAAGGACAAGTAATCCCATGGAAGGGGAAAGATGAGCATAATTAATGTAGATTCTCAAATTGTTGTGAGCGATTAATTATGATGTTTCTTAGCTTAGTGTTTTAATTGTGTATGTCTGATAGAAGACCATGGCATTAAATGTTGTGAACTAGATGTATCAGGGTGACTTCACCTAGTTCTTGTACTTATCGAATTGACGTGTGTCAAGTTCTTATCAAATGATGCTTTGTCAATGTGTCACCTTATCATAGGTTGGTTTATCCATACCAGAGAGGATCCTTCTATATCTATGCATCTTCCCCTCTTGATAGTTTAGATTTTCAAATTATATTTTAATTATAGGTAAAAATTGTGCAATGGTTAGGTAGGTTGTCAATCCAATTGCCCGCATGCAAATATGAAATTAATGAACATAATGAATATAAAAATATTATTTTGATTTAGGCATGCAGTTTTTTTTTACTATACACATTAGTGTAGAAAAGCTTCTGTTTTTATGTCTTCATTTTATGTCATGTGGAAGAAGAGTGTGATAATTTTTGCAAGTTTTTTTTTCCATTATCCAAACTCTAAACACGACAAAACCAGGGGAGAATACATGAAATTTCTCCTTTCACCTTTTTCCGTGAAAATCAGAAAATGATTATTAAGCTGTATGGCATTAGCAAGGGAGAATCGGCCAAAACTCGGGTTGAAAATATGAAATGGATGTAATTGAGCCAAGTTAGGAAAGGGGTGAGGTGAGTTGGTAGAATCGGGCAAGCAACACACGGGTAAAGCACGATCCTAACTAAGCCCAAGAAGAGAAAGAGTAAATCGCAATTGTGCAAAGCAGGTGCTCGGGTACGGACTACGGACACACATCGTGACCAGCTTTTGCCATTATCCAAACATAACTAAACCAAACCACGACTATAAATCAGTAAAGGAAAGTAAAGTAAAGGAAAGGAAAATGAGGAAAAAGTTTTACTTTTTCTTTTTCAGAAATCTGAAAATGATTAGCAAACTGACAAGTGACAAGCATCTTCATCTTTTCTTCTTTTCCCTCTCCTTTTCTCTCCTTCATTTTCACCCTCCTTCAGACCCTCTACAGCAAAATGCAGCACTGAAAGAAAGCAGTCCCCACGACCCCAGAACAGAACAGAACAGAACAGAACAGAACAGAGACACCCCCATGCAGACTAGGGAAGACATTTTTCCAATTCCCAAGAGATATAAGATTTGTTGTTCATTTACCACATTACCCAAGTTCTTTCTCAGATTTCTTCCACAGAGGCCTTTTACTTTCTTATACTGTTACTCTTCACTGATTGATTGTGATTGGCCCCCACCACTGTCTAACCAATTCTGAACAACTTGTGACGTCTACCTAATCTGGGAAGATTGCAATTTTTACCATACTCTCTCTCTCTCTCTCTCTCTCTCTCTACCAATAATTGTCATACCTGATTTGGTCTTTGTTGGATCAAACATGTAGACTACGTTTGGATGTCAAGGAAAGAAAAAGAAAGAAGATAAACCATCCAACATATAAAGGGTACTGTTCGTAATTATAATGCAAAAATTGGACAAATGGACAATTGAGAAAAAAAAATACGTGTTTAACTAATGTTGGACGAGCATTAATTTCACACGAGTCGATATCCCCGTGACCCCCACAGATTCATCGGATCAGATTAAGTCAATAGATGGAAATGAAGGAAGATTACATCGTTCCTGTGATGTCCATCCTATTATAACTTGTGTTCTTTATTAAGCGGTAGCATTTGATTTGGTTGGATATGTGTGTGCTTCATGGAATCGAAGCTCACCCTGCAGGCCTGCATTAATGCAATTGCAGTTTGGTCTAATATCCTCGATTGGAGAGCAGAGCAGAGCAGAGCCGAGGATCTGGGGGTCTTTTCTCATATTTTAATGGATAAAAAATATCTATTGCGTTTTCTGGAGTTTTAAAATCTTCGAAAAATTAAAGTACCGGCTTTTATGCGCGAGCTTCCGTAGGAAGGTTCTAAATCCTGAATTATCAATCGGGTCTTAAATATTAAAATATGGAGATCGAGATCGAGATCGATATCGCTCAGATTTAAAACCGATACAAATTGATCAACATCTGAAATCAATCCCTTCCATCTGTCATTATACATGTTTACTTACCTATAATTACGGTGAGACGTGCATGGAGGAATCTTTAACTGTTCTTGGATTAGTTATTTCGGCGATTATTAAACTTGATGGTCATGAGTGACAAGGTATTATTGTTAGCATTTGGATCTACATCCGATGGTCATGCGAGAACATCACAAACGCTCCTAACAGTTCGGCACTTAAGTTAAAGGTTTGCTCGGAACTCTCTCTCTCAATCTATATAAGATGTCAATCGGATAAGGGGTAAATGATTCAAAAACAACTGAACTCTTAGCTTTCAACCATTCACGCTTTTATTGAATTCTATTCATCCCCACACCCTCCTGGTTAACCATTCCGGTATAGGCTCAGACTGTTTGCTCTATTACTGACTTTATCATCGGAGCGGACACCAGGATCTCGATTCCGATCTCGTTAACTCTTTGTTTCTGTTCCAAAGGATACGAACGAGTTAGTTGGATCAGTTTGCAGCAGCAACAAAGTCGACCCTAATTTTCAACAATTTTGTCTTTATATTGCACAAGTTTTAAATTGAATAAACTATGAACAAAAATTCAACTGCATGGTATGAAACTTAGAATGAATTAAGCTATAGTAATTCTCCATGACCACTTATGTCTTCCAAGATGTCACATCTGTTTGCACTCTGAGTCTCTGACTGACGTTACTATTTAGTTTTTCTCAAAAGTAAAAATTAGACTATTATACAGACAAAAAGATATATGAAAAAGATAAAAGTAAAAAATTTAAAAAATAGGAAGGAAAAATAGATGGGAAAAAAAATAAAAAATAAACTTCTATCAGTCTAATTGGTCCTTAATCGTTTTATAATTATTCGGACTTTAATCGGTCGATCAAATCCGATGACCATCAATTTACACCCCTACACTGTGAACGATCTCTTAATAATCGATCGATCCGGTCCTAAGACCGATACATTTATTAATTGATCCGTTCAGTAGGCAATCTCTGTATTGACACCCCTAGCTTAACTATTACATATATTTAGGCTGAGCAACTGTGGGCCCATTAGTAATGGTTCAGGACAGTTCAGTCTGAATTCATTATTACTAAGTGCATTCAATCTCATTTATGATCTTATTTCTCCACCGTTCTCAAAAAGCTATGGTACTGATCTTCAGCAAAATGTTTATCCGGTAATCTCTTCAACTGTTAATGCTGCCCTTCGTACTGTCTCTGAGTTATGTGTGGATTCATTGCATCAGGATCGTCTTCCCCCTTTTGAGTTGCAGACACATATTCAAGACATTATACATCTACATCTACAGGATTACTCCATTTCTTGCTCTTTTTTATATATTTCAAGAGATGCCAATGTTGTGGCTATAATTCTCTTGCCCGAGAGACTATCTATTGCATGTAGGACACAATGGCCTCATACCACTCCTTCATTCCTTTGATATGGCGTTTTTCTGAATAAAATTCCTTTTTACCACCAAAAAAAATAAAAAAATAAAAAATAAAATAAAATAAACAAACAAACCTGCTAAGGCCAAGGGATGACAAAAGACAACAAATGATAGTATATCCCTACCCCCACTTATATTGAATGCCTTCAATACTTTCCCTACTCCAAAATTTTAATCTAACCCCAAGGGCGGGCTACGATGAAGATATTCCTAAAATTAGGTCCTTTGGTTTTTGGCATGGCTCACCACTTTCATTTATTGTGAGGTTTTTACCTGGATTGTAACTATCTACCTAATAATAGGATCAGATAAGTAATAAATTAGAAAGTTCAATATATAAAATAAACAAAAGGGAAGAGTTTCTATCCAACTGTGTACTGTGTGGCTCTTGCATCAGGATCCACATCTTCTCCTCCAAGAGAATCTGGAGGAGAGGTCGCGTTCCCAGTGGATGGACGACACCTAAGGCTCGAGTGAATCTAAACCAACACCCGCTATAAGTTCCATTTGTAGGCTTGGTGTTGGCTTGGATGGAAGGTTCGAATTCATCCAAACCCCAAGCGTCGCCCATCCAATAAGGACACCACCTCTTCTCCAGATTCTTTTGACAGAGAGGATTTGAATCCCTTGCATAAAGAGCCAGAACCAATAAGAACACATTCTCCATACATATCCAACTAAGAGTGGTCATTTTCACCCCTTCTGTGTCTAGGCCTAGTTACACATTGCCAAGTAAGAATCCTTTTCCCATAGGAATAACTCCGACATTGGAAGAACTAAACGTAGACCTAAAATGATACGAGGAATGGTTAGAAAAACAAATACGTTTTGAATAGAACTGAATGTGGTAAGAGAGAGAGAGAGAGAGAGAGAGGGGCGGGGTTTGGGGAATCTCACCTTTTGATGTAAATTCAAGGCTAAATTTGGCCTCGACAACTTGACCAAGCAAATTACAAATTCCTTAAGCCTTAGGACATGCTAAAAGACCTTGAAATCTCACAGAATAATCAAGCAATCCCTAAGCCTTTCAAAACTTTTTTGTTATTTAAATTTACTTCCGTAAATTTCAAACGTTGGAAACTCATTTTTGCCGACGCTAGCAATTTAGTAAAGGACTATTTTGGGACCAACTAAATTGGACGTCCACATCGACATATGTTGGGGATCAATGGAAGAAAAAAGGGCAAAACAGCGGACTTGGATCGTCTCCAGTCCGCCCAGTCCACGACTGGACGGACTGGATTAAAAGGACACGCATACCAATACATGAGGGGGCGTGTCCTTTAAATCTAGACCGTCCGTCCACGACTGGATGGCTGGACGGACTGGAGACTATCTTTTTCCCAAAACAACAAGGCGAGAAGCAGAAGCAAGAGGGATTGAGATCGTCTCTAGTCCATCCAATTCGTCCAGCCGCGAACGCACGGACTGGATGTAAAAGACATGCATACCAATACATTGGGGGCATGTCTTTTAAAATCCAGTCCATCCGTCTACGACTGGACAGACTGAATGACTGGAGACGATCTTTTTCCAAGCAAGAGTGACCTATGGCAGTAGAGTCAGTAATCAATAGCCATTGCGATAGGATGAGAAGAAATTTGTAGTAGTAATCTGCAGGAAACATGGCTTCGAAGTTGAAATAGAGTAGTGCGGTGCCGAAATCAGAGTTAGGCTTGGAAGAGTTGTAAGACTCAAAGAACCAGGTCTCTGTAGCTATATCTGCTGGATCATTCCCAAAAGTAATAACTGGACTAAACAAAAGCGACACACTCAAACATAATATATGGGACTACTCTTTAAGAGATCCAAATTCAAAGATTCATAAGTAATAGACCAAAGGAAAACCTATAAGACCCAAGTCTAATAGCTCAAAACTCTGCACCAACAAATATTCTAAAAATTCATACATTTTAAATGATTTCAAAGGTTTATAAGTAACAGAAAAAAGAAACACCTAACAGACCCAAGGCCAAAAGCTACCTCTCAATCAGCAGATTAAGAAGCTGATTCATTGATTTACTATTTCTTCTCTTCTTTCTCTGCCTCCGCAGCCTTCTTCATCCTGGCACCAATATGTCGCTCGTTTGTCCGCTCCAGACGCAACTTGGCATAGGCTTTAAATGATTTCATCTCATCTGTAACCTTAACAAACTCAACAGATGGCTTCTCCCGTACAATGGGCATGTAATCGGCATTGATTTGAGTAGCATTTGCCAATTCTTCTGGACTAGAATCACCAGCCTGCAACAAGGATATCAAAAACAAAGCCCATTAACGTATGGTTACCCAACCCAAAGATCAGTAACTGGTGAATTCTGGTTAAAATGACAAGTTTTACCTTGAATTTCCGAGCACGCCTTGGGAAGACAACCAACTTGGCCTTGTAAGTCTTCAGCCTCTGGACATTAGCTTGAAGACCCTCCAGGGAACGGTTCTTGCGTCGGTGATCGACTGCAATTCCAATGGTTGGGGCAAGTTTCTTTGGAATCCCAGCTGCCTGGAAAGCACAAAACCGTAGTAGTAAGATTCTGGGAAAAGGGGGTTTATTATTTGACAAATACAGGAAATAACAAATACCACACGTGATATATAAAAGGGCAGGAAACCCTATCTCAAACATCAGCAAGAGCAATAATATGAAACCATAGTTGACACGTTAGTTGTCGAGGTGTTGCCTAGGCATTGCATAGGCGTTATAGGTGTCCAAGCGGTTTTGCAACCCCAGGGCAGTTCGTCACCGAGTTTTATTTATTTATTTTCTTTTTTAATTGATGCACATTTGTAGCATTTTCAATGGATGTATAAAGTGTGCATATATATACACACACCATGATGCATGGAATTACACATGTAATTTTCTTTTTTTTTTGGGTAAAAAAATTATACATATGTATTAAAAACAATAAAAATTAATACTGCACTGAAAAGGGAAACTATACAGGCCCCAAAACAAAAGGAGGAGATTAATACAGAAGCTAGGGGCAGACACTTCTCTTGTCCAGCTGGGAGGGGGGTGTTCCTGCTATTGTTAATTTATGCAGCAAAAACGGTGGCAAATGGTTGGTGCAACCTATGTCGGCCTTTATTGTCCCACCAAAACTAATTGTCCTCAGGAAAAAAGAAAAAAAAAAGTACGAGATATTTGTCAGAAGAGAACTCAAACCCTAAAGTCTTGTTTGGTAAAAGCTTATATTGTTCAAATTGGAGACTACAGGAATAAAAAGAATAGAGTTGTGAGTGAGACAAGGTTCACACAGTCAATATATTAATCTATATACATTATATGGGAAAACATATATAATAGATTGGTTGAATCCAGAGCACATCACTAGAAAACGTACCTTTAGGACATTATATGGAAAAATCTATATACTAGAGTGGATGAATCCAGAGCATATCACTAGAACAGGTACCTTCACAAGGTCAATGTCCAGCCAGAATTGACAATAGGCAAGTAACCAAAAACAAACCTAACCTCTATAGGTGTTTGGATTTCAGATAAAAATTTGCTAGATATTAAATTTTAATAATAAATTGATTAATTTCCAAGAATAAGAAATCATTCAAACCATTTACCACCAAAATATTGAAAGAAGCAACAACACAAGGACATGAGAACATATTAAAAAATTTCACTCACCTTAAGCTCTTCAAGAGAAAATCCCCTGCCAGCTCTAACTTTCATGTTGTACTTTAGAGTCTGTCCATGGACGATAGGACGAAGAGGACCAGCTGTAGGTCGTGGGAAAATCTTCACAGCTTTCTTTTGCCTTGCTGGAAAGTTTGTCAATCAACAATCATATTAAGAACCAAGAGTAAGCTGATCAGCACAGTAAGCACAATCAAAGAACTAAAACTGAAATCATTAAAAGAATATCAGAAAATAAAAACAAAGAAAACCTGATAGAGGTACTAACCAACACGTCTTCTGGTCTTGCGAGCAGGCTGGTTAAACCATGTCTTGACATAATTCTGCCAGTGCTTTCTGAAGTGCCCACTAGGCACAACATTGTTATGCTTAACCATGACTTACCTGAAAAATAGCAGCGCAAGTGAATAACACAATGCCATAGTGAAACCACTAATCTTTTTTTTCCTTGAAGGTCAATTCAGTCAAAGGACAAAAAATAATTGAGTATGTGAACAAAAATGGTAAAATGACGAGTGGACTTTAATCTTAATGGACCATGATAGATTCGCAAATGAATTTCCATGTTCTTGTAAACAACAAAATCTCTATTTCGTAAACAAAAGGTCCCAGCAGAAACAAACATAGTTCCAGTCCATACAGGCTCAATATTTATTTCACCAATCAAATGCCATCACTGTAAATATATCACAAATTTCAATGTTGTTTCTAGACCCATACCCATGGTCTCCTCCTTTCGAAACAATTCTTCAATAAGATTGTCAAGGCAAAATTTCTCTATAGTTGGGGAATTAAATTGAATGACAACAGTTCAAAATCACAAATCAGTATTGGCTAAAGTGTGTGCATGGTAGCCGGAATTACATGAGAACCAAAACAAAAATAACTACCTAACCAGCCTAAAACACAGGACCTACAAGCCTGTAATTTATCCGTTTGCTCTCCCATTTGACCTAGTTCAATAAAACTAGAGCTACATTAGTGTTTTCAACCTGTTGGCTCTCGGTCGCTCTTCTACAAAATGTAACTTAGTAATAATTTACTTGCGTGTTCGGTGTTCATTCACTTCACCAAACATTCAAGAACTCCATGTTGCATGAAACCCAAATTCTCATCAATCACCCACAAACCGGGTCATATTATCGCACATTTCAACCACATGAATCAACAGAAATAACCAAAAAAATTAATAAAGAATCACTAACAAAAACAAATATAAACGCCATTTAAGAGTCTTAAACGAGCACAAAAGAAATAAAAAAACAAAATTACATAAAACACAGAAAACCAAGTTCATCATATACCGAATAAACCCTAGCCACTAGATCAATCAGAAAATAAACATGAAACGTATAAAACACAGTTCTTCTGTTTATTTTTTGTTTTTTAGGTTCTACGACATTGAAGCAGAGACGGAAAATATGAAAACCAATGAATATTAGCCGGACGAAAATGAGGATCCTACCTGAAACTCTGACTTCGCGGCCGAGAGGGTTAATGGATAGCCTCCAACTCCAACTCTCCAAACCACTCTGTGAAAGCCTTAATTCTTAAATAACACAAAAACGGGGACGCCGAGATCCCTAGCTTTGACGGCCAAGATCAAACGATGGAGAAATTACATAGGATGGCAAAATTGCGGTCTGACCTACCGACTGGCCCTAACTGGATTGTATTTTTATGGGCTCAAGGAGGTAATTAAACTGGAGCTTAGTGGGTCAACCAAGACGATTCTATAGGGCAACGTGTTTTCTAGAGGGCCCATTTCGGATCAGGTTGCGAGTCTTGGGCCCTTATAGTAAAATATTTCATTATTTCTTGATCAGGGTGGACCTGTGGGGAAACCACGTTGGAACTCGAATGCAGATTAGTAAACCTAGTTATATGCTTATTACGTGTCTCTCCTTAGACCCTATAGTAGCGGGAGTCTCGGCTTTAGAATACCTTTTTTTATGTCCGTCCCCCCCCCCCTTCCTTTTTCCAAACAATGTGAGGAGCATCTTGGTTCGTTACGTATTTTCTTTGCACACAAGGTAAGTGTGGTTATGTATGATACGGCATATTAATATAATGTAATTCTTCTCTCTTCCATTATAATTACTGACACGAATTAGATATTAAGACACGGCTCTCTTTGGTGTAATTTATACTTATGTTTATGAGTTATTTATAATAAATTATGAGTTATAAATAATAACCCTTTGTACCCATTAAATATAAAGAAGTAACAATAGATTATCATAATAATGCATCTGACCCATTTGTAGATTTTAGATTATATTGATTTATTTTAAATATAAATAAGTATAAAAAATATACCAAATAACTACATATGTCATAATGCATTAGATATGAGATGAACATGAGATGTAGAATTATAAATAAAAATTCAAATGACTTACTCAAATACTCCATGTAGACGTTCAATAATCCACCAAACTAGATATTGAATTCACCATTTTAAACTGGTGTACCACACGTGGCAAACTAGGTTAGCAGGTTCCTTGCGAATCGATTTTCAAAATAAAACAACCTTCAAAAACCAGAAAATGTTGCACCTTCTCCCTTTAGTTTTATTCTCAAAATTTAAAAGGCTACCCTTAATAGGTAAAATAAAAGTTACACAATAGTCTAACTATCAAAACCAAGTTGTTGCAATTATCACTATGTATCAATAGGCTAAACCTTCTTTCTGTTTATAATAGTACAATATACATCACCAATGGTTGTTTCCAAAGAACAATGCCCAAACATCATGTTTTAACCACAAGAGATATCTATTGCCTGTTTAGACATGTCATCAATAGTCACATCAATTGCGATCTAAATCGTCCCCTATTGATCAATAGTCACATCCATTGGGATCCAAACCGTCTCTTGTTGAAGCATCAACAGGAGACTTGGTTGTGCTGTCCCGTTGAAGAACATGTGTCCCAACACTGAACCAACGGTGATGAATCTACAGACTTATGTTAATCAACCCATGAGCCAAGTGCAAGATGTCAAATGAGCTTTTTGAAAGCCTTTGAAGATGTTAGCTCAGGATTTCAGCTTCGGTTAGAAACAAAGAAGGAAACTCTGCAAATATATGGCTGATTTTGCCCGAGAATATTTTGAGCATCATTTGGATTGGTGATGGAAAATATCGATTCTTATCAATTGTTCATGAAATCTCTGTCATCGCACATGACAATATATTTCTCTACAAATCAAAACAAAAACTTTCTATCCAAATCTGTCATTCAGTCAGTATTTGAATTTCATTGGGTGATCAATCCATTATTATTCCAATCTTGATATTGTTCGATTTCCAGTGTTCAGTTTCCAGCAACTGATCTGATTACATTTTCATCATTGTTTTGTTTAATCTCTGGCAATGGTAATCTTGATTTTTTATATACCTTAGTTTGTGTCTCTGATGATGATCTGAGATGATCTGAGATAGCTTAGTTTTTCTGGCAACTAATATTACAATTTTTCGGAGACTAATATTACAACTGATATGATGTTTTCATCTACTCCGTAAAAGCTGAAAATCGTTTATAGAAACATAGATCTAGAAAGAGATAGATAGA
Source organism: Protea cynaroides (assembly GCA_028583415.1). Taxonomy (NCBI): domain Eukaryota; kingdom Viridiplantae; phylum Streptophyta; class Magnoliopsida; order Proteales; family Proteaceae; genus Protea; species Protea cynaroides. The sequence continues at coordinate 122,285,084 of CM053276.1, read as the reverse complement.
GATGGAGAGGCACAGGCCCTAAACATAGCGTACGTTGGTGTTATACCCATAAGCAACTTCACCTGTATTGGAGAAGGCGATCATGCTGGCCTGGATGCCGTCCTATCTATGTTTAATAACATAATCCACCACCTCCGGCAGCTGGAGACCCTTGTACTTCATTAACGCCGTCACATCCCTCACCAAGGTACCACGTATGAAATGGTAGACGATTTGGATGCATGTCATTGTAGAAATTGTAGAAGCATTGGAGAGGGAGAGAGAGCATGATTACGTGCGAAAGAACCATGCATGATAGCCGAGTATTTTTTGGCCGGAGGAGGAAGAATGATGGAAGAGGTAGATGATCATTGGAGAGATAAGGTCGGCTTTCTATATGAATAGTGCAAAGGTCCCACGATTTTAGTTGGATTCTGCACCAAGTATTTTATGACCACAGTATGCAATCTTGTACAGATGACATGCATCCATCGATCACTGCCACCTCTGTAGCACTCGAAGAACCCAATCCTCTCTACATGACAAATACCAGCCTGAGCAACATTGATGGTTCCAGCTACTCCACCAATGGCCCCGTTGCTACTATTATATATGTTGGTTTTTTCAAAACACACAAAAAGTTTCAAAATTTTCTTCTTTGGGTTTTTGGTTTTGAAAAATTCCCACAATGTGTTTTTTGATTGGTTTAGCTTGTATAACTCTTTTAGTCCCACATTGCTAAGGGAAACAAGAGTGAGGAGATTTAAATGGTGCAGATGCGGATGCAGGTGCAGGTGTGGGTGTGAGTGTGGATAGATCCATTGGCCTAATTTTTGCTTAGAGTATGTTTCTATTTACGTAGAGGTGGTAAACTTCAATAGGTTCCTATTAAATACGTAAAGGTAAGTATTCTTAAATAGGTACATATACATTGTTTTGTACTTATATGGATTCAAGGGGTGTAATCTCAACTGTTAATCTATATCATCATTGGGAGGTCATATCCAGACCATCCATTCAAAGGATGCACCCACTTAATGCGTGTCGAGTGCAACCAAAATAAATTACTCTACCTACAATGAATAGTAATGATAAGTAAAGATCGATCCACAGAGATTAGTTAATCAAATTGTCTACTTACCAAGAAAAATGGGAGTTTCCTTTTGCAATTTAATTCAGAACAAAATTAAGTAACAAAAATTCAATAGAAGATGATGTCGCAAGAAAATTTACTCAAGGCTGCAAATTGATCACTGACCTCATATATATATATATATATATATATATATTTCTCTATTCAAATATTTAATCAAGGATTACCAAAAAGTCAGACAATCATTACCTTCTTTAATTTTATTAATTTGAGCTCAATACACAATTTAATTCTTATCAATAAATCAATCAAAATTAAGCAATCCTCATGAATTTACAGATAGCATTACATTCTCGGAGGAGTTAAAGATGAACAACAATTTAACAAGCGTCAGATTATTTAATTCATTATATGTTTCCTTTAAGCAAGTAACAAAAACTTTGATCATAATTGTTTTGCTCAATTGCTATTTTTCCTGAATACCATAACAATTACGGATTATGGATTCAGGTTAGCTATAAACCACACAACTCATTCAATTAATAGGTCTCTTAACAAACTGAATAATACAGTCATTAACTTGAAAAATTAAGAAATATAGATATTTGAATAGAATAATACTTAAAATTAAGAACAAAGTCTCACACTTTTACTAACCGGATTGAATTTTTCTTGAATCGACTAAAAAACTTAGTCAAACATGATAGAAAAGAAAGACAAAAGAAATAAAACTATCTTCTCAATAATTTTTGATGTCCTATTACGTAGCATTTACATTGCTTAAATAGCCAGAGTAGAGAAGACTAAAACTGGTATGTCTAGAATTGACAACCTTATTATATGGAAATAAAAATTAGACAAAATCTTCTTGCCTATATTAGATAGAGAAGCATTCCATTATTAACCAAATGTCACCCCTAGACCTATCAATCTTTATAATATTCTATAAATATATATATATATTTTTCTTAAGATTTCTGACAATCAATCAAATTTTTCCAATAGTAAACCTTCTATGTATGATAATCTTCATTCTCTGGTTTGAATTTAAATCAGTTTTTCAGATCAGATTTTTGGATCACGTTTGATTTCTAGAATTCTTTCCACATTAAAAACCTGCATAAAATTCAGAAGGTCATTATTAAAAATATCAGAATTTTTTTATTTTAATCATAAATTATCAATACTTTCCACCAATGTTTTATATATAAGGAATCATCACAAATGAGTATCATAAGACATATAATATGTTAAATATACTAAATATAAGAGAAATAAATATATAAAATTATGAATCCATCACTACTCATCATAACCAATCGGATGGATGCACCTCTCATTTGTGCCCATTGGATTGGCATTTCATCCTCTATAAATAGGAGGACAATCCTAAGACATAAGCACACAATTAAGTTCGTATAGAACTCTCTCTCTCTCTCTCTCTCTCTCTCTCTCTCTCTCCCTCCCTAAAGATAATTCAAAAAATAGGAGTTTGAGATGAACTCTATCTTGTGTATTTCTCATTCACTGTTGTGGTCTATATATACTGTTGCAAATGGGATGAATCCCATGAAGATTGAAAATGGTAATACAATTATGAGGCAGTACAAAAATTCAAAATTTAAAAATTACAACTAACCAATCTTATCATCTTCCTGATCAACAACTAATTTGATCTTATTCTCTTGCTGATTTTCAACTTTACGTATCTTATCACTCCCTCCAGCCTTACTTTACTTTAAAATCTATGAGATGTGTTTTATTTTTCCCTTGAGTGTTAATTGTAGTTGTTCGGATTCTGACGAAGACCATTTATTGAAGTGCAACTTAAGTGGAAGAAGAAGCTTCAAATTTCCGGGATTGTTTTGTCTTGAGGATTAGTTCACAGAAACTCTTTGCACGTAAAGGATGTAAATATAATCTTAAGGATAATGAACGGTAGCACAACTCAGTCCTATCCTTACTTCATTGTTTGTACTTCTAAAATTATGTAAGCATTTTGTGTCACCTACTATATGATATTATAATTCTGAATGATAGTATAATACATGATTGCTTGATTCATTAATAGTCTTAAACTTATTCTGAAACTTTTTTGACTACAATATATGAGTCATTTGTTCCAACATAGTGACACTTCTGCCCCTCTCACTGTGGTAAGTAATCAATTAGGCACCTCGAATCCATTCCAAAACCCCACTGTAGAAGTAGGAGATCTAAGATATATTTAAGGCAAAGTTTCACAACTTTATCTCTCTTGCATGAACTTACTAGATTTTAATTACATTAATTATTCACATTTTTCCCCTTCCAAATCTCCTCATCCCACTTTCAATATCCCGAGTTGTTATTTGTTACTATCATCATACCAATTTCTCTTTAAAAAAACTAGATTTTTCTTTTTTATATGCAAATCAATGGATATACTAATAACAAATATATACAAAGAGACAATAGTGAAGATAAATTAAGTTAAACAAGTAAGAAAATAAAAAAATCACATAATGATAAATCTCCACTATGATAATAATAAAAATACAATATAGTTCTCCCCCCTAGTCAAAACTAGAGACTACCAAACATCAAGGGAAATAAGGGTGTTAAATTTGGGCCCGGCCCGGTAGCACAAACCGAGCTTGCCTAATATAACCCAAACTCAGTTTTCTGACTAACCCTTGATGGATATGTTTTGGTCCAAGCTTGTAGAGTCCGATACTGTTTCGGTCAAGACCGAAACCAGACTGGACCGGCTGGTTAAGAAACCCGAACTCACCTGAACTGATAATATCCAATCCGAACCCTGGTAAAGTCCATTAAGAAGCTCGATAGCCCGAATCGATTCATTTTGTTGTTCAAATAATAACCAAGGATCTAACGATTCTAACTTGGTAAATGCAAATATATAATCCATTATCCATGTTAAAATAACCCTAAGATCAATCAAAACTAAACCGCTTACAATTATATTAAATAAGAACAAAAAGTGCCACAAAAATTTTATTGTCATGCAAAAATAATTACATGCGAAGGCAACTCAGACCGAGCTGGCCCGAAATCAATCCAATAAACCCTGCCCGATAACAACTCGACACCATACCGGACCGTTAGTTATTGTGTTCAGCGCAGCCCACCCTAGCCCGAACTCTTAATGGACATGTTTGAGTTGAGCTTGTATAGCCCGACACTGTTTCAGTCTGGATCAAAATCGGACCGGACCGGCCCGTTGACACCCTTAAAGAGAAATAACCAGTTTTAAATAATAGAAAATTTTTCACCCATCCCCTTCTACTTTACTTTCAAGTAACCCAACTCTCAATTTCACGATTAATTTCACGCATCCCCTCATTTTTTAAATATATATCAATAGATATTGTCATAACAAACAGGTCTATTAATGCTCCGTTTGTTTTGATGTAAAATTTTATGGGATTTAATATTTTATATGTAAAAAAAAAATTCAAAATTTGTTTCTAAGTAAAAGAAAGACGAAGCTCCTTTTCCATCTCATGCAGAAATCACTATATTTTATTTCTTGGAAATAAACACTGAAATTTTTTTTTACTTACATATAAAATGTTATACGTAAAATTTTACATCAAAACAAACGGAGCATAAGTGATGATGTGATATGGTCTATAATTTTAATGACAAAACTATCCTTTCAAATTTGTTAAATTACTATCTTACCCTTTCTCAAATTATTAATAAATGAAATATTACTCTCTTAGACACTCGTTTTTTTTTCTTCTTACGATTGGATTCATAAATTGTTATTTGATTGTCAAATTTAGGGATGTCAATTGATCAGTCTTGGTCGGATCTAATCGATCCCACCAGTTTAACACATTGCACCATGATCGACATGTTTAATTATTTGATCTTGATTTGCGAGACATTGACTAATGTATATTCGATCCGATCGATTTCGGTCTTTAATCGATTTTATGTTAATCGTTTTAATTGGTTTATTAACGTTCATAATCGATTATCCTATTCGGTCATATGTTCAGTTATGTTATTCGGTCGTATCTACGATTATGCTATTCGGTGTTACGCTTGGTTATTCTATTCGGTTTAACCCTTGGTTCATGTTCAATTCAATTTGTCATTATTTATGTTACATTCACAACATAATAGTTTATTTTATATTTTTCATTAAAATTAAAAAAAAACCTTATTTTAAGTTCTTAAATAAGAAACAAACTTAGAAATTAATCTCCCAAATTCATAATTTCATGAAATTTGCACCAAACAAGAAATAGAGTGATAATGATATAAAATAAAAAAAATTAGAAACCCATATTTAGCATTGAGAGAAATGGGATGGAAAAGTGGGAGGAAAAATTTAAAAATAAAACTTATGTGGTTTGGGGTTGGTCTTTAATCGGTCTATATCATTATCGGTCTTTAGTTGGTCAGTTCGATTGGGCGATTGTCGGGTTACACTTTTGCACCGTAAACGACCTGTTTATTAATTGGTTCGATTTGAACCCGACACATTTATTAAACGGTGCGGCTTTGTGTGATTTTTAATCTATCCATCTGGCTCGGATGACATGGTGCGGGCCAGAATTTGACACTTTAGTCAATTTATTTGGGAAGGTAATTTTGTATTTTCTGTTAATTAACTTAATGGTAGAAAGTGTGTGAAATTAATCGTAAAATTAAGAGTGGATGAATTAAATGTAAAATTACAAAGAATGATTGAAATTTTCCCCGACTAATAAAACTCATGAATAGAATAAGAGAATTCAAGAAGCACAACAACGTTCTTACCTCAATGTCCACCTAACAAATGTCCACCTAACAATTGTCCACCTAACAAAACACAAAGAAGAAGTGTCATGCATCTTCCCTCTTACTTGAAAAGAAAGTGAATACCACAACAGTATTCACATAAGAAGTAACACCAAACATAGTATCTTTTTTTCCCTCACGGGAACAACAAAGAAAATAATAAAATTTTCTTCCTTAGACTGTCGGTTTCGCACTCCTAAAATGAGGAAAACGCAACATTCCATTTTATAAAAAGAATAACGAGAGATTGAGATGAGAACGGAGAGGTCGTTTTCAAAAACCGCTCCTCGGCACTTGGATTCAAATCCTCTTCTCCAAGAGAATCTGGAGGAGAGATGACACTCTTATTAGATGAGTGACATTCGAAATTCGAATGAATCTGAGTTCTACATCAGAGCTAACAAATTAAGTCGACAGGGGAATGTCAATTCTGATGAAGGACTTGGATAGTATCATCCATCTAATGGGGGTCACCACCTCTCCTCGAGATTCCCTTGGAGGAGAGGATGTGGATCCTTCACACCCATCACCAAGGCACATAAAAAACAAAAGTATATGGGCCCTTTCCACGTGAGGTGAGAGGATCCACTTCTTTTGTCTTCGAAGTGGATTAGGAGGTTATTCCAAATCATTATTACGCAAGTGCCCTTAAGTTCTATTTTTAAGAATTTTCATTTTTAAAGTGGTCTCAGTGTAATTAAACTGCATTACTTTTACATTATAATTAAAACCTTTTTTGGATCATTTAAGACTGAAGGAATCAGAGCAGCAGAAATGCCCTATCATGCTTCTCATATTCTTCTTCTTCTTCTTCCTCTCAATCGTTTGCTTCAGCAGCGACACCGGTTCCAACACCGGAAGGAGGAGTTATGAGCGGTGAAGATTTAGAGCGGCACGTCTCAGTTGTGTCATCTGCGCCTAATGATTCGTCGGATCGACGTGTTGGAGACGACGCCGGAAACGTCCAAAGCACAACTGTTGTCAGTAGTAGTACTACTGATCCTCCACTTGCCTCCGACACCGGTGAGGATACGCCACGTAACGATACGGAACAGGTAAAGCACTAATAAAAACAATCAAGAACTGACGGCCGATTTCAGAGCCTGAGGGAATTGTTATAGGGATTCGCTTCTTACTTTTGATGGTTTGTGTGGAATATTTTTTTGTTTACATGCAACTTTATGCAATGAAATTCAATCTCTATTCGAACTAATAACCATAAAAATTATGATTTTCATATTATCTTGTTGTTTGTAAGAATCTGTAGATTAGTAACTTTTTTTTATGAGAAAATCTGTAGATTTGATTGATGGTTTTGTTCAAGTGTTCTTTTTTTTCTTTCGTTGGGAGGGGTTGGGGGTGAGGAGGCAGTCACTGTACGAGTTACTACTATTACAGGCTGATCCAAGAGTTGAATGAGACATGTATATCAATATATGGATATGTGTGTCAACTAAAATCTAACCCTTGATAACCGATAATTCCACATAAGAGGATTTCTATCGGATTTTGAGAAGGTAAAATGATGCAATCTTACCCTCACAATGTGGAGAGAGTCCATGCATAAGAAAAGAAAATTAAAAAAAAAACACCTTTCAACATCACAAAGAATAGAGGCCATTGTCTAACACCACAATGGACACAGCCATTTGGGTAAAGGTATAGCCACAACTTTGTTGGACTTCATGTCAAGTTCATCAAACATTATCAGAAAAATTACTCTGCTTCTGCCTTTCATTTAGAGATTTTTTAAAATTTTGAATTCTTTTTTTAAAATATCGACCTTCTCTTTACTTATTAGGGAAAAAGTTGTAACCTTCTCTTGCATACTATAAAGCAAAAAATGAAGTGTGTAGGGAATCCCAACCAATCCCAACCATTTAGAGGGCCCCCCATATTGGATGGGGCATCCGATATCATGGAATCAAAAGTTGTTGTAAAAGAAGACACAATTGTGCTTCAGTCCAGTTGTGTCAAGTCGGTTTTGTTTTAGTCGAATCAGTTTCGACCATGTAAACCAAGTCCAAAATTAAATTATTTATAAAAAAATCCAAAATTGAATAATAAAATTCTGAATTTGATGTGATTCGTCTATTTTTTTTTTTTTTTTAATCAAGTTGGCTTAATGTTTACATTTGCATTTACTAAAAAATTGACTCAATAGCTCTATGGGTATTATTTCAATTTCATATATATATATATATATATATTAAAAAATTGGTTTAATAGACTCCTATTGGTCCATCATATGAATTGGTTCGATTATAATTTGAGCTCGTTGGATGAATTTTGTTCTGATCTGATTTTAGTTATTCATTAAGTTCTATAAATACAGTCTAATTATGATCCAATAAGATTTGATTTTATTTTTTATTTGGATCCAATTTTGACACCATACTTTGGGGGATCATATGGTAAGAGAAATTACTTTTCAAAGAAATTAGAATGGAACCCACAAAATTTATGCTTTTTAATAAAAATTGATGCGGGATTGGATTTGGGGTTGCTATCTGGTCGAACCAGATGCATTTGGTTTAATCCTTTACAGACTCGACCGCGGTCCGCTGATAACAACTACCTCCGGAATGAGGGTTGAGAGAGAAAATGCTTACATGGTTTCCAATAGATTAGAATATCATGATGATGTTAAATTGTTTTCCTTTGACACCTTCAGATTCTAATCCAACGGTTGTGTCTGTTGAACACGCTAGACATTTAATTTAATTATTTATTATAAGTCTTCCATAAGTAAGGGAGAGACCAACTTCGGTCACTCTCGCGTGCAATTAACCAGTGGGACCCCACAAGCGCATTTTAAGTTGGATCACCATCCTCCCTCATCTTGTCGCGGTCTTCTGCAAATTGTGTAGGGAGCAGCTTGTCTATTCTCCCTCTTTGCTTTCTGATGTAAGAGTGTGAAAGAATGAGATTCTCACCAGACGTGTCTCCTCCCAGTGGAAAATTTCCACCACGTCTCGTACGGATAGGAATGGCTTATACGACCTCAAAACCCTAACTTTATTTTTTGTGGTCGGGCTATGGAAGCTAACTAGCCAATGTTTCCTTTAAATGGTTAGTCAATTCTTCATCAGAGCTGTATTAATATGTAGCTGATGAATTTTGGTTCCTTCCTCCCTCTATTTTTGTATCTCGCTGTTTGATTGATTCACATCGAGCAAGGCTTTCCTGGTATTGTAATGGGAATCTACATATATGTCTATTAAATTCCATTTTTCTTTTAAAGTTTGTGTGTTCCTAATCGAATTCTGGAAGAAGCCATGTCTGTTTCTTTGTTCTGTTTCTGTACAAATCGGTGAACACAATGACCCGATGTGTCTTCTCTGTAAGCCATTTATGTTGCTGTCTAAATAGAGCCTTTTTTATTTTTTAGTTGCTGGTTTGCAAAAGCTACAGAGCTAATTCGGTCATCAAGAGGTTTGAGTCCTCACTGCATGTTTTTGCAACCTGTAAACCACCTTTTTTTTGCATTATGGCTAGTGTCAAATATTTGTCTTTTTGCTCGATTCAAATCGAATTTAGATTTTCCTGGTATAGCAAAAGAATCTACATATGTGTTTGTAGGATTTACTCTGTATTGGGCTCCATATATATGTTTTTGAATTCTGCGGCTTTTATTGGAATTTGGAAGAACACATTACTGTTTCTTTGTTATGTTTCTGTAGAAATGCATGCACCAAATTTGTTCTTTCCGCCCCATTATGCCGTAAAAATTGGGTAATACTCACTATTATGTTATAGTTTCGTGATTAATATAGGCAATAGATGTAATTGGATAATTAAGAGGTTTTTAGTCCTTTTCAGAGCATGCTGCAACCTGTGAACTAAAAAGATTTTTGCGTGAAGGTCAGAACTCAGTGTCTTGATTTTTTTTATTAATTCAAATCGAAGTATGATTTTCTTGTAAGAATGGTTCATCTGTACGTATGTTCACGGAAGACATCCGTCCTTTGCTTCCATGAATGCTCCTCAGTGTATGGTAAATGGCAGTGAGTGGGACTGATGTAAACTGAAGTACTGAACTCTTGTAAAAAAGATTTGCATACCTCTCTCTGTAGTATATTCTCTGTTTTAAAATCCCATTTTTAAATTTTACAGTTGTTTTGTTGAAATTTGGAAGAACCTATCTCTGTCTCTTTGTTATGTTTCTGTAGAAATCCATGAACCAAATGTGTCTTTCCTGCAAGCCATTTGTTTTGCAGTCTAAATAGAACAAAATTCACTTTTACTCCTTTAGTTTCTTGAATAGTATTAACAGCAGAGCCAATTGGGTTATTAAAAGGTGTAGTCCTTTTTCAGTACATGTTTGTGCAACCTGTAAACGACCCAATTTTTACATTTTTGTCACAAGCTTACCTTTGAAAAAAGCCCTTTTCTATTGTATGTTCTGTTTCTGTAAAAATCCGTGAATCGAATGTGTTTGTCTTGCAAGCCATTCATTTGCCCTCTACAGGGAGGAAAACCCACTTTTATTTTTTTTAGTTTCTTGATTAGTGTAAACAACAGAACTAATTGTGTAATTAATAGGTTCTTAGTCATTTTCAGTGCATGTTTCCACAACCTGTAAACTATCCTTTTTTGCAGTATTGTTAGAACTCAATATTGCTTCCTGCGACTGAGAAACAGGAGAAAAATGATGGGAATTGTTTTGTAGTCTGAACCCTGAAGATTCTGAACAAGAGTAATAACAGAAACACATGTATTCTTTTCCTGAGTGGTTAAGCAAGGTCATTAAACCACAATTATTTTGAATGATGAATCCTAAACACAATTCTCTTGATGGGTGATTCACCAAGGTCAGGAAACCACAATCTTTTGTGTGGAACAATTATTTTGAATGTGAAAATCTTCTTTTATCATGTACTTTCTTATTCTATGTAATTTTACAAGCTGAAAAAGACTATTATTTTCTGAATTTGATCTGCCATAACAATTTTTGTAACAGAAATATGTCTATTTATTTTTCTGGTTATTTATACAAAGGGAGAGGTTGCAATTGTTAATATGTGAGAAATAATTTAATCAAACAAATCCTCTTGTTCTGATGTGTTTTCGAATTTTGTATTGTTTTGCAACCTGAGAAGGGCTAAATTTTTATTTATTCAGATTTTGATCTTGCTTGCAGAAATTAAGGAACTCCGCAAACAGACAATCCTTTGGTCAGATGGGAGAGTACAATGGCGTAGCATATGTGGGTATTGATGAGGCAATTCCTCCCAGGGTTGATAACTTAAAGAAGGTTTCTGTTTTACCTCTTGTTTTCCTGATCTTCTATGAGGTATCTGGGGGCCCCTTTGGTGTTGAGGACAGTGTTCAGGCAGCTGGCCCCCTTCTAGCCCTTCTTGGGTTTCTGGTTTTCCCGTTCATATGGAGTGTCCCCGAGGCCCTAATAACAGCTGAAATGGGTACCATGTTCCCGGAGAATGGAGGGTATGTTGTTTGGGTCTCATCAGCTCTGGGACCATATTGGGGTTTCCAGCAAGGCTGGATGAAATGGCTTAGTGGTGTTATTGATAATGCATTGTACCCAGTTCTGTTTCTTGACTATCTGAAATCAGCAATCCCAGCTTTAGGTGGTGGCTTACCAAGGATAGTGGCTGTGTTAGTGTTGACTGTGGCTCTTACTTACATGAACTATAGGGGTTTGACGATTGTCGGATGGGTCGCTGTGCTCTTAGGGGTGTTCTCAATTCTCCCTTTTGTGGTTATGGGACTTGTGGCAATCCCGAAACTGAAGCCCTCGAGATGGTTAGTTGTAAACCTGCACAACGTCAATTGGGGTTTGTACTTCAACACTCTCTTCTGGAATCTGAACTACTGGGACTCAATTAGTACTCTTGCTGGAGAGGTGGACAATCCACAGAAAACTCTCCCAATGTCTCTTTTTTATGCTTTGATCTTGGTTGTTCTTGGATACTTTTTCCCTCTTTTAATTGGTACTGGAGCTATTCCACTGAACCGTGATTTGTGGACGGATGGTTATTTCTCAGACATTGCTAAAATTTTAGGTGGAGTGTGGTTGACATGGTGGGTTCAAGGAGCTGCTGCATTGTCTAATATGGGGATGTTTGTGGCTGAGATGAGCAGTGACTCTTTCCAACTTCTAGGGATGGCAGAACGTGGGATGCTTCCTGAGTTCTTTAGTAAGAGGTCTCGTTATGGAACTCCTTTAATTGGAATCTTGTTCTCAGCTTCTGGGGTTATTTTGTTGTCATGGCTGAGTTTTCAAGAGATCGTAGCTGCAGAGAACTTCTTGTACTGTTTTGGAATGATTTTGGAGTTTGTTTCATTTGTAAAGTTAAGGATGAAGTACCCAGCTACCTCAAGGCCATTTAAGATACCAGTGGGGACTGTTGGAGCCATTTTAATGTGTATTCCTCCAACTGCATTGATCTGCGTGGTTTTAGCTCTTGCTTCTCTTAAGGTGATGGGGGTAAGCCTCGCAGCTGTGCTGGTTGGTCTTGTTATGCAGCCTGGTCTCAAGTACATTGAGAAGAAGAAATTGGTCAAGTTCTCCGTAAGTTCTGACCTTCCAGATATTTATGCAAATCATGGGAATTCTCAACCCTTAATGGATTGAACATATGTTTGAATTTGATGTCAAATGATAATCCCACCGAGTGAGGTGCAAACTAGTGTATGCTCGAACAGTGTACCTTGATGAATATTCCCATACGGTGACAGTGATCATGTTTGGAGCAGTCTCCTTGGGCGTGAATTGACAATTTAGTGGTGTGACCTTTACCCTCCATACTTTGTTATTAGGCACTCGGTGTTTTTTTTCTCGTCCCTAAGCTTGAGTTAAAAGGATCAATTTGATGTTTATCAGTATATGGCCAAGAGCTATTTATGATCTATTGATCCATTGTAACGTTAAAGGGCAATTTGCTGACTGGCAGAGTAGCCTCTTTAACTATAGAAAAAAGGAGGTGAATTTAGTGTTAGTTTTAATGTATCTGTGTTATTTTACAGTTATCTTTCCAATGTCTTGGTATTTTGATGAAAACTCAAGTTTATAGAAAGTATAGTGTGGAAAAAATATTATAGCATGAGAAGAACTTGGACAGGTTTTTATCCGAGTGAATTGATAATTGGAAGATCGTACGATCACCATATATTCCTTTTGTTACTTGGGATGAACCAACAACGCATTTGCTTACATGCAAACTGTTCAGGTATTAAGGTTCTGGTTCTCTGATATGTTGGGACGTGACTCGTGAGTTTTTTTTTTTTTTTTGGTAGAAGACATGACTCATGAGTGACTGACTGCTGGGAGAAGAGAACTCTCCCAGGATTTAATTGCCACATACTTTTAAGTTTTAACACATGATTCGGATGGGTCGTGTGCTTTTAGGGGTGTTCTCAATTCTCCCTTTTGTGGTTATGGGACTCACATCCAGGGTTTCAGTTACAAGCAATTAGAGATTATTTTCAACACTCCAGGTATTGTTTTTCCTTTGGGTGGCAGTACGCCTGGCAAATATGATCTCTTCTTTAGGTAACTGTCACGAGGGAATCTGAAGTTTTGCTATCATATTAAGTTTAAATTAAGAGTTGTGCAATGTGTTCTCATAGGCATACACTTTTTCATTTGGGGAGATGTTAGGCAGCACCCATCAAGGGCAATGGAAGCTCTCTTTTATGCTTTGATCTTGGTTGTTCTTGGATACTTTTCCCTTTTTTGAGTTGTACCGGAGCAATTCCACTGAACTATGATATGTGGACGGCCTATAGTTATTTCTCAGAAAGTGCTAAATTAGTTAGGTGGAGTGTGGTTGAGATGATAGATTGAAGGAGCTTCTGCATTGTCTAATATGGGAATGTTTTGTTTTGTGGCTGAGAAATGCGCCATGACTATTTCCAACTTCTGGGGATGGCAGAAAAATAGGATGCTTTCTGAATTTTTTAGCAAGAGTTCTCGTTATGCAGCCTGGTCTCACTCTCCGTAGGTTGTGACAGAGTCATGAGTACTGAATTCTTGATGGATTTGTTAAATTCTTTGCAATTATCTTTCGTATTTTTTTGGTATTTTGAAGAAAACTTGGTCTGTTGAATCTATATTGAGTGGGAAAAGAATAGTATACCATAAGAACATGCACATGCAGCTCCCTTATCCGAATGAATTGATAATTGGAAGATCATAGGAACACACTTTATATTCCTTTTGTCACTTGGGATGAACCAAAGCATATGCTGATCATGCAAGCTGTGACTGTTCAGGAATATTTGACAATTCCTCTTCTTTCTTCTTTTTTTAATTGTTATTGTTCAGAGGACTAAATTATGCCATCTCTTCACAGTTCGCACCAGGACCAGTATCGTCCATTCTCAAGGTTTTAAAAACTTGAAATTGGATATGGGATCGATCTGAATGATCCTGGAATCAGGTTGGAATTGTCGGGACTAGGCTGGAAATTAATTGACCTGACTCACTCTGACTTGATATGACTCGATTGGACTCAAGTAGACACAGACTCTTATTCCACCAAAGCTCTCAAAACCGTTCCAAATCGTATCCTCTGCGGCAGGATGTTTCTGCCGCCAATTCAAGGTAGCTGGGTTCAGTCTGGTCGCCTGCCAATACATTGGGGGGTGGGCCAATTGAAATCCAGTCCTTGACAGGCGGCATGACCGCAGGAGAGGATTTGAATACCTCAAAAACTGCCATAAAACTCTATTTGGGACCAAAATTTGGTGATCCATATAGCAAAATGAGGTGGCAATTCAGGCTACTCATCAAATTTCAAATTTAAATTTAACAAAACTAAATTCTTATGTCCATGCACATCTATGGTAGCTCCCACCATTATTCTCTCTATCTCTATCTTGAATTTTCGGAACTCTATTTTGTCAATTTGGCAAACTTCATTTGAATTTTAAAATGATTTTTTTTATCAAGGGATTTAAGGATTTATCTATCCACAAAATTTAGAGTTCATCCAATGAATTATACCACAGAATTTTAATCAACTAGAAATCTATTTGGATTGATTAGATATACTTCGGTTTTTTAATAAAATAATTAGGATGACGATTTAAAGAATGTAATATTGCGCTGTCTCACTATTTTGTTATAAGGGGAAAAAACAAGGAAGGATTGCACTCGGTCTAGAATCAGAAGGGGATATTTCACCAAATGGAAAAAATATGGAAGAATTCAGTTGGTATTCCTTTGTCATGCAAAGGACCCGCATATTTAATGAGGATAGAGTGATAGACTATGAGAGGGAGATAATGTGTATATATATATATATATATATATATATATATATATATATATATATATATAGTCCAAGGATAGTACTTGTAATTTTTTTATTTGCAAATAATAAATTTGATAAAAAAATTACAAGTACTATCCTTGGACTATAGATTAATTACACTTATCATCCATTAATTTCTGACAATTATATATACCACCCCTAATTTCAACGAAAAGGTCTATTCCGTTAACCGTATTAAATCTAAATTTTAAAAGATAACTTTGTCTTTGTAGGGTTTGCAATTTTTATTCTTTCTTCCTTATAGACGACGCTTTGAATCACCGCAACGGCATGGATGGCGTCCAAGTCTACTTTAGTCAAACATCATCGTCGTCGAAGTGGCCATGGAAGGTGATGCTATCGAAGTAGAAGATGTAGAGGGAAAAACTGTTGTTGAAGGCGAAGATTGTTCTTCTTCATTAAATAGAAGAAGAGAAAGGCAAAGGGTTTTTCTTCCTTAAAATTTTAGAATGATCTGACATCACCAAAAAACTTAACATTATTAACAGAATTGACCTTTTTGTTACACGTTTTTTTGGAATTAGGGGTGGTATGTGTAATTGTTATTTTTTTTTAGAATTAGGGATGATATGTGTAATTGTTATAAACTAATGGATAGTGGATGATAGGTGTAATTAGTTCATAATCCAAGAATAGTATGTATAATTTTCACACATTTTAATTATGAAAAAAAATTGGATTTTTTTTATTTCAGACATTGTAAGTGTGTATGATTATAGTCATTCAATTTTTTTTTTCATAAAAACTATAGTCATTAATTGAGATAGAGATAGAGATAGAGATAGAGATAGAGATAGAGAATGACAGACAATGGATGATATTGCTTAATCTTTTCTTAAATTTAATTTTTGTGTTTTTTTTTCTCCGGCCTTGTTTTCACATATACCTACTTGGTAAGGTATGTATATCCAAGCTAAATTTAGACCTAGTCATGAATATCAGCATCACAACACTTATCCCGTCAACTCTTCTTCATAAGATTTTTTTTTTTTTCTGTGGGTTATGTTTCTCTACTTATGGTAATACTGAAGGTGGAGACAAGGGTGGGATTAACATCGTCTCCTCCCAGTGGTTCTGGGAGGATGCGGCAATCTATCTCAAATAGTCGCCACGTGGCTCTTGGATGAATCCGAGACCCACATCTGAGCCGACACCCCCTGTTGGCTCGGCTTGTCGACTGGGTGTCGGCTCGAACGTGGGTCTCCGATTCACCGAGAGCCATATGACGGCTATCTAGGGCAGGTTGCCACTACCCTCCTTAAACCACTGGTAAAAGAGAATGTGGATCCGACAGGGTGATCTCCCTTTTCTGCTTTCTTGTTTTGTTAGCTAGTTTGATCTGTTTCAAACTATTTTTATAATTTTTTTTATATGTCTAATACAATCTGAACTTTAAAGGAAAAAATATATATTGTCGTGTTGCATGTGTGATTCCTAGTGAAGTGTAGCTCGAGTATTATATTCATAACTTTTTAATTTTTATTCACTTAAAATGTTTAAGTAGTAGTATTCTTTGATGATGAGACAATTATTTCTTGAAAACAGGATTCCTACCACGCCGATCATAGGAATCCATTCTTGGACACCCAATACCTTTTGGCATTTAGGTTGTTTGAGAGATGGATAACTCCTTGCCTATGTCACAAAGTTAATTTACTTATGCAATGTTTTTCTGAATAATTTTTTGTCATTCAAGTAGTTCCAGAAAGAATTGAATTTTTTGAACAATTTTAAACCACTATAAAAATATGTGAAGAAATCTGTTTAGTATGAAATTTAGCTTATAACTAGTAAAACATTTAGAAGCCTCAAGGGGTAATTTAGATGGCAAGGAGTCTACACTTTATATAGTGAAAGGTTTTGAGATCGACTCCTCAGCACTCACATGGGGTGTGAAGTGTTCCTTTTTTCCTGTTTTTGGGTGTAAGTGGAATGGTTCTCATTTAACTCTGGAATGACATAGTCCATGAAGTTGTGGGGTCAGTATAGACCTGTTGAATTAGTCAAACCGAAGGTCTAGATAACCATCATTAGCAAAAATAAAAAATAAAAGCCTAGTACTAGGTAATGAACCTTTATACTAATTAATTAATGTTATGATCAATCAATTTTGGATACTTACTTTAAAACTTCCATTTAGCACTTACTGACATTAAAATGGAAGTGGGGAAAACCCTATCAATAAACAGAGATAGAAGTGGGAGGAAGAACACCTCTCACCAATATGGGGAAGGAATTAAAAGGGAGGGAAACAAGGTTTAGAGTTCCTAAATGGAATCACTTCTCAGTCAAAGCAACACAAGGACTCCAAAGAATAGGAAGAAATGATACCATTAAGGATCCTAACATACTAATCTGTCCATCATAGTTGAATTTTCAGCTGATCATGTTATAAGATAAGATTCAAATTAAGGAAAAAGATTTTCAATTAAACTGATAGCTTATGGGATTTGTTTCCATATCCTCTCACATATATAACTTATAATACACATTCTCTCTTTCTCTCTTCTCTTTGATCTTGTGGACTCTCTACTAACAATAGCAAATCTCGCCCACTAATTCGTGCGGCCTGAGAAATTCTCCCCAAAGCCGGCAGCTTAGCTAGAGAACCCTTCCCTAAGATTTAGTTATGGCATGTACTGTACATGTTGTAGTGGGACGTGAGACCTAAAATTAGATAGCATAAAGATACATCTACTCAAAATTAAAAGGAACATGAGGCATAAATATTATACAAGTCAAACAGTACTTTCAAGGGAAATATTATTCTAACAGGTAATAATATACCGGAACATCTTATATAAATTTCATATATATATATATATATATATATATAGCCAAGTTGGTTCTTTAGTTGAGTGAATATAATTATATCTATATTCTATAGAAAAAAATAATTGAAGTTGCCGGATTACGTGGAACCTGAATGGTGACACAGAAAGGGCAAAATGATCATCATGTTTCTTGTGAAATGAAAAATTGCATCTATATGTTGGATACCCTCGCGCACATACTCTCATTGATGATCTTGAACTAGCTAGTACGAGGACCACGCAACAAAGCAGTGATCAGTCCTCCTCACAAAATTTATATATATCCAACCGATTGTTGATGGAATCTCCCCACCTTCATACAGTTAATAGCTTTTGAGGCACGGGATGGTTTAGATAACAACTGGACCGCGTCTTCCAAATGAGACGAAAGGAAACAACTTAATAAATCATTAATTTTTCAAATAACCAATAAATAAATACTGATGTAAGCTCCTATAAACTGAAAGACCTGCAGTCATACAAAGAACCAGTCATACAAACAATATTTCTGGGAGGAGACAATGGAAGCAGTGTCTGTCATCTCCATGAATCATTTTTCTTCAATGGATCTGTATTCAGAGCTATCGGATATTGTAGGGATTCTTAGAGAAGCCCTCAAAATCTTACTTAGAAGTGGGAGATTGATAGCCTCCACCACCCTTGTCACCCTTATTCCCAATTCACTTCTCTTCTTGAGCAACATCTTTGCCATCAAATTACTGGTATTTGATTTGTTCTCCAAATCTCTTCTCTTACGTACCACTGATCCATTTGCTATGGACTTCTTTCAGCTGTTTCTCTGCATAAAAGAAGACATCCAAGTTCTCTCATGGGTGAAGCTCATCTTCTTTCTGAGTTACTCTCTTGTCACACTCTTCTCCCTGTTAGCTTTACTTTTCTCATCGATGGCATACCATTATGGCAAGAATTTTGAGCTCAAGAAGTTTCTTTTAAGGATTGGAAGTACATGGCCCATGCCACTGACCACTTGGGTATACATAACCCTAATGGGTGTATGCTATACCCTCCTCCTTGCTGGTCTTATAGGCCTTCTAATGGTGATTTCAGATGGTTTAGCTGCCTCGGTATTCGCCTGTACTGTACTTGCTATTCTCTCAATCTCTTTATTTCTCCATTCTGCAGTGGTTTGGATGTCGGGTCTTGTAATTTCTGTAGCAGAGGAGAGTTGCTATGGTATTGAGACGCTTGAAAGAGCTGAAGAACTTATGGAAGGAGGAACAGCACTACATGGTTTAGCTCTCAATCTTATGTCCATGGTGACTGCCGTTGTCATACTTATTGCTTGCCAATTGATTACGTTTAATCAAACATTAGTAACTCTCTTCATAATCGGGCTGGTTATCATAAATATGGTTTGCCTAATGAAGATCTTCAGCTTCATGGCACATATGGTGTTCTACTACCAGTGTAAGAAGATCCATGAAGATGAGCTAGAATTGCCCATACATATGGGGTATATTGGCTTAATTGATGTTTTTTTCTAGATGCCTTGAATGGTTTTTTTTTTTTTTTTTTTTTTTTTGCTGCAAAAGTTGTTTCATTGCATTATTGTAATGCTTCCAAAAGTATTATGTAAATCAAACAATGTGAGATTTCTGAATTCTTTTTCAAGTTGATTGTACTGTTGACGGTCATCTATAACTGTAAGTATTAAAACTGGATTATATTTGAATGAATGAAAAAAATATTAATTCTCCTGATCAAATGCTCCATAACCCCAAGGATAGCTCAGTTGATAAAGCGAAACATCTCAAAGAAAAATAAAAATTATCAGTTGAGAGTCGAGACTTATTAACTGGATAAAATGAACCTTGGATTGGATACTGGATCACCTTGCAATGTCAATTAAAATAATAAGGCCACCCAGTGAAGTTTCAGCCTTTTTCTTTTCTTTTATTATTTTTTTTTTACTGGAGTCCTATGGGTCATTATATTATCTTTATTAACCATGTGTTTGATCAGATTCAGGCCAAAATTAGGAATATATATACTCATGATCTTAAAAACACAGAATAAAATAATTATAATATGGTAAATGAACATACCTAGATAGCCCCTATGCACAAGACACACCCACCTACCATGATAGCCCCTACACACAAACACACAAAGCCAACGACACACATAACAGATTGGACCCGGATTTCCTTAATTCACCGTGGAGAATATCTATCTTTATCCATATGCTTGAATGAGATTCCTGGAATAGGGGAAATGGTATTTTCAGAATTCCTATTGAAAAAATAATGAATTTGAATGATTACTCTAAGTGAAAGGAAAATTTCTCCTAAAATATTTATAACATTTGCACGACTTGTTAAGATTCCCTTTAGCAGTGATGACACTCTTGTCAATTAGTAATCCTAAATTGAAGGGAATTTCCACTTCTATTACCCATACAGATGCTAATTAAAAGTATCAAGAATTAGATCTTCTATTAATTCTACCAAAAACATTAATGAAATCTTTTGTTAATTGATATGTGTATTCTATAAGAATTCTTATTTTTAAAGTCATTTCGTTGAAGATGATCACTTTGGGTCCCATCGGTTTGATGGGGCTCTTTAGGTATAGTGAGTGATTGGGGTATTTCATTGGATTATTCATATACCAAAATAATTTTCAAACACACATGATGTGAAATGGGAGAATTCTATTCTCACAAAAAAATGTATTAATTATAGGGAAAATATCTACCACACCTTCTGTAGGTTATCGTAATCTCACCCACCCGCCATCGTTTGCAATTATATCCCTAAGACCTTCTACTTTGAAAAAGACCATCAGACCCCCTCCTTTAAGATATGTCATTCGCGATGACAGTCACCATTTAATTTAATAAATGACAGAATACCCTTCTCTTTTAATTTATAGAACAAAATTTTTTTCTTCTTCTTCGAGATTCTCATGAGTTGGATATGGTCGAACCCGATGCGAGCCGGAGAAACAGTGATATCAAAAGAGATTTCTCCGGCTCGCAATCGGGTTCGGCCATATCCAACTCATGAGAATCTATCGCGAGAAGAAAAAAAAGAAAAAGATTTTAAGTTCTATAAAAAAAAAGAAGGATAGTTCTGTCATTTATTAAATTAAAATGGTGACATGTCATCGATGAGGGACATATCTTAAAGGAGGGGTCTAATGGATACAACTTTTCAAAAGTAGGGGGTCTTAGGGATATAATTGCAAACGATGGCGGGTGGGTGAGATTACGATAACCTACAGGGGGTGTGGTAGATATTTTCCCTTAATTATAATAAGAAGGCAAAAAATAATAATAATAATTATAAATTATTTGACATATTAAAGAATGTCACTAAAAAAAATCTCTTATTTAATAATCCACTTGCTTTGCAGTTGCTATTAACCAAAAGACCACTTTGGTCTTCGCTAGCATAAACTTTTAGGAGAAGAAAAAAAAAAAAAAAAGGTCTTGCAAGCATGAAACAACCACGAGGGACCTAGAATAAATTTCTACAAGGCCAAGTGTTTCTCTCTCTCTCTCTCTCTCTCTCTCTCTTAATTCAAAATCATTTAATTAGAGAACCATTTGTCAAATAGAGAGAAAGCATTATTGAGGAAAGAGTATGAGAGAAGTCTGGAACAACACGCGGCTAGTGTGTAGTTCTCTTTCCCTATATATATATATATATATATATATATATTTCTCTTTTCTCATAAAATGAAATTTTAATTCTCTGTTAACGGACACATAGTTTACCGGTGGTTTAGGGAATCCTTCCTAAAAATTAAAAAAATAAATAAAAAGAAAAAGAAAAAAGAAAGGCAGATATGTTACGACATCCTTGTTAAATTTAAAATCCGGGATTCCAATATCTGATATCAAGTTGCTTATTCTAATATATGAGAATTTCACATGTTAATATTATATTTTTATTTATGTGTATTGTGATATGTCCCTTTAAATATTGAATAGAGAAAAGAACGTCAATGCAAATAACATGTGAATGACCTGATGCTTCCATATATGATATATGGCAATCACACTAGGTATATCAATTATCATATATTTCCTCTCTTTTTTTCTTTTTTCTTTTTTAAGTTGCATTATGATATATAATTCCTCATAGATAGGTAACGTATACACATAGATTATATGAACTGTTTGATGAGAAGCATAATTAACATCAATATTGATTGGCTTTAATTAATACAATTTAAAATAAAGCTTGAAGTCAATTAAAAAAGATTTGTTTAAGTAAACATCATGAAGATTTCATTATTAAACGAGAACAAGCCTTTACAAGTTACTTCAAAGTACAAACTCTAGAAACATAATTGAAAAAACTACTGATCAAGAAAGAAGATCTTGGAACTTGAAGGTCCTCAAAAACTGATTAGAACTTCCAATGTGGATTCCTTCCCTGCCCAAGGTACAGCCTTAGCTTTGCTAGAGGTGTTAGAAGGACATTCACTCAAGAAACGGTGATTGCAAGATGGTAGGTAGCTAGGAATTTAACATTAAAAAAACCCCAATGAAATTCATGTATGTGCCAACCTACTAAAATGGTTCTTCCCCACCTAATTTATCTTTGGACTTAGAGGGATTCGTAGGTGTTGAATATGAGAAAAATTAAAGAATATTGTCTGGTCAACAAAGTAAACTTGAAGAAGATGAGCAATCAGTATCAAAATTTCACTTGAGTAGATTATTATATGGACTAATAAACAATTTTTTTTCTAAGTGGCAGGTAAGGTCATGGTATTCGATGGCGGCATGTCATTCTTGTTATTGCTAAAATAGAACATAAAGATTATGGCGATGATTAAAGAAGAAGAAGAAGATGATGATGGCGACGACAATGATACCAAAATGCATTATTACATTCCATTTTTGAATTTCTTTTTTAACTAAACTCCTTCCATTTAATGTTTCTTGACGGATTCATCTCTCAATTTTTTCTTGCATACTCCATTTATTCCAAGAGCGAAAACGTCCAAAATATCAATCTTTAGACTTAAAATGTTCTTTATTAGCAATATATAAAACCTGTGGGATTCCTACATGGCCATTGTAGGAACCCTTCCTTTTTGTACACATAATAATTGACAAATTAAAGTTGATAAATTGTCCATGTCATATCTAGTCAAGTTTTATATTCTTGATTAATTAGGCTTCTCAATGTATTATCATAATGCTTTGAGAATTGTTTGATAAATAAATCTTCCTTCGAGACAACTGGTTGAGAAAGGTTATCAAATTTGGAAGTGACTTATTTAGAAAATATCAATTTTTCCATTGATCAGAATATTGTGCCTTTCGATCATACGAAAAAAAAAATTTGAAAGTATATGGCAGGGAAATGATTTCTCCAACAAGCATGTAGAACCATTTTTTTTTCTTCTCCCTCTTTGCTTTTCTTATATTATCTGAATTTACATGATAAGAAAACACATATGGGCATGGATAATTTAAAGAAAGTATCCACCTAAAGGTCATATGTTCCCTTAGTGTATATTGTATCCATACCATCCAAAAAAGACTTCTCTTCCTTTTTCTTTTCTTTTTTTGGGTTTTGGTGGGGGGGGGGGGTGTTCTTTTTGGGGGAGGGGGGTAGGGAGTGTTGAGAATCGTAGACAACTAATTGAAGCTCAATTGGAATCTGTTATAACTATAGCTATTTGTTTTGCCACATGGATTAATATTATAATTACTCAAGCTGACCGGCACGAAGAATGATCTTGTAGAGTTGTAGGGTCACATATCAAACTCACAGTCTATCTCAGCCATATGTCTTTATTAAATATTGATATTTTTGTTCTATAAGACAGACGTCTAAGGTGACAAATGAAGGCATATGATCGGATTGAAAATTTTAAAGGCAATTCTTGTAAAAAAATTTCCATTGAAAAGTAGCTTAAATCCAATTGGACTAGCTAGGTTCTATCAAAACGTTCTTTAGATGGGTGGTTCTAGATTCTTTTGAATTTTGATTTGAGGTCAAAAGTATAGAACTTATATAAAACACCTTTTAAAGAATATCAATACAAAATATTAATGATATAAAAAAATGTATATTAAAATATAAATATTAAACTTGTAGAATTCGAAAGAGAGGTTTGAGGAATTTCATATTATGTGAAATGAGAGTGTTTTCTTCATCTTCAAATTCTAGAAGGATTTTTTTGGCTCCTTAAAAACTAAACGAATCAAGTTCACCAATACGAGAGTGAGGTTTGGAACAAAGAAAATAATTTTCTTTCAAAAATTTTCAATGTCTAATATTCTAAGTTAGGGCAAGGGTTAACCGGGGCCACATATGTTTGCTCTTGGGTTTGCTTGGGAGTTGGGAGAGCTTATCTAGTTTCTACTTCTCGGATTCCAAATTCTGATGAAAATCCAATTTAGAAAGAACCAGTCCAATAGAAAATTAGCATTTGGAATAATTTAGTTCCAAAAGTTGGACAAATAATCCGTAAGTTTAATTCCATATGAAATAGTTTCATTGGGAGAACCCATAAGCTGAATTTTAGCTTCATGGAACCAAACAGCTCCTAAATATCCACATGAAGCTTCTCTCTATTTTACCTTTTCACACACATCAATAAATTTATCCTTAATTATACAAGTTTCATATATATATGACCGCTATCTTTTTCTTGACCTGACGTGACCTGACCGGCAAACTCAAATTCCAATCTTCAAACCAGGTAACATTTTTTTTTTCTTTGTAACAGCAAACCAAGTAACTGAGTGATGACGAAAGCTTAAGCTAATTGTTATTAAGGCTTATTTGTTTCATTTACTTAAAAAAAAAAAAAAAAATCTCTGTTTGTTCCATTGTTTAATTTTATGTAAATAATATTTTGCATGAAAATTTGTTTTTATTTTTTTTCATGTAAAATTTTCAAAACTTTTCAATGAGTTTCTTTGTATTTTACATTAAAATAAACAATGAAAAATTCTATTTTATAGGAATTTTTTTTTACCATTTTACGTAAAAACAAATAAATCCTAAACAATTAAAAGAGACAATTAAAAGAGACAATAGTAATTATTTTCTATTATTTTGGTTAACATACCATTAGATTTCAAAATGTTGATGTAGAAAACTGAATGGAATGATCTGGCCGTCATGTTAGCAGTATCGCCTTTGTTTTGTGAAAGTCTGAACAGCACGAACAGAGTGGCTCATAGTCTTGAACGAGTTATACAAAGTAATCAACCACTTATAAAGAAATCAACAAAGAAAGATAAAGCACAGAGAGGTGGATTGGATAGTCCGGTGGTCATTTCAATGCTTAAGTCAGTTCTTAGATCAAGCAGAATGAAGTGTCCAGAGAAAAGACACTTTTTAGAATGTAAGGTAAGGTTTGAGTTTATCGAAGGGATGGTTACTAGTCGTTGAACCTACCTTGCTCGATGTGCATTGATATTTTTATAAACCTTTGAGTACCTGATCGAAGTGGTTGGAAGTCATGTGATAGTGCAGATAGTTGTATAACTGCAGTGTTGAGTGTTGGATTTGTGGGCTCCGTTAATTATCTAAACTAGTTATTCAGTGGGAGTCTGATTAATATGGTAAAAATCGATTCGATTAGTTTGTCACTGGTTTGAGATTGATAACTCTAATTTTATTTATGGGAAGAAAATGAGGGGTTATAGCAGTATCTTTATAAATACTAGATCAGAGTCCCCACAGTCACATACGTGAAATAATTCTCTCTGCACCCATCAGCAAGAGAACTGTGATATCCTCTGGAGGCTGTGGAAGACTATGGTCGAAGGATTGCGATCAAAGCTTGAAGACCAAAGGGAGATCAAACTACATAACAGGTATGTGATTACTTTTAATATTCCATTACCATTATGTTCTATGAGATCTGTAGGCCATTAAAATCTAACAGTTGGTATCAGAGCTAGACCTATAGACTTAGAATCAATGGTAAAATAAAGTATACATCTCTACCTATAAGTTTGAGTATAAAGATTGCAAAATTTTCAATTTATTCGAACGAATATGGTCAAATCACGTTTGTATCAAAAGAAAAATTTTCGAATGATGGTCAAGAATAATATATCAAATTGAAGATCTCGTCGAGATGATCATGAAGATATAAATTTCGTGGCCGTCCAACTCCGACGCGCTCTCACACGCTGCAGATAGAAGCGAGTGAAATGCACTCGCCGATTTTTTAAGAGAAAAAAGGTTGGTCAACTCGAAAACCCTAGCGAGTCAACCCGACGAGCTGACCCAGTTTGATGAACCCACCAGACCCTGCTGATGTCATACGGGTGCACGTGCGGGTCAACACATGTACTCAATTGGGTGCTGAACCCGAACCAATTGTCAAAACGACCCGATGGTTCAACCAAAATACCCAAACCCACGCTTGGTGGGTCGATCCGAAATCAAAATTTTGACCCGATGGACGCGACCCTAGAACCCGAGTTTTGACCAGAAAGATGGTCGGTCCGATTTGATTTGGTTCAGACCGGGGGTGGTTCACCTTAACACAAACCCAGCGACTTGGTTTAACCTGGTTTTTAAGGGTCTAAAACAGCCCTGGAGAGTGGGGTTCACATGCCCCTTTGATCGGCGCGTATAGTCGCTTAGAAGGTCCGATGGATCTGCTGTTTGTTCCACCGGCTTCGTCTCGTCATACTCTAAAATCTGGTATAAAATATGAGTAGTTTCTGATCATTGGAGAACGTGTTTTTGTTAAAACAGTACACTTTAATATAATTTTGGAACTAGATTTGCGGTTTTTATACAGTATATGTTTCATTTGTTAATTACCAGATGTATGATAAGATGTATGGTGCATGATGTGTGACTATTTGAGTATGAAGGCTTAAATATTTTAACATGTATGTTAAATATTTCTATTTTACTGTTTAATTTGAGTTTTGTAAGTATTATAATGGGATTGGGTGATGACCACCAAAGTGGCCCAATCAGTTTTATTGTGATATTTTCAAACTCAAAGTATTTCACAATTTATGGCAGTCTAGTTAGGCAATGTTCACCTAAATGTGGTGTTGTCAAGAATACATAATGATCATACACATGGTTTGAGGGGTATTGATCTAGGGATTTTACATTCACCCAAAGGTGATGGAATTCTGACAATCATTATTCCTTTGCAGTTTAGCACAGCTATTGAAAGGACCAGTGCATATATCGTTCTAAAGGATGTATATGTAGTCCGGTTGAACTTTCAATGGAATTAATTAGCTTGCATATGTAGCATACAATTTTCTTGCTAATTAATTGTTGTTGGGTATTAATCATGGAATTATATTCATTTACTATGTAGCATAGTTGTCACTTATTATGATGATTAAATACCATAGGACATCCATTCAAGCAAGTTACCTAACCGCTGTACCTATGTTATCTGCAACCAGCTATAGAAAATGGCTTAAGGAACTAAATATTGCAATAGGCTTTTCAAACCTAAACATAGGCATCACAAAAAAGAAACCTGAACCCATAACAGAAAATAGTACATAGACAAAGGTGTAATTTATGGAGAAATGAGAAAATACAAATAAAAAATATTCACTAGTTATTCAGAGGACTATCCCAGAGTCCATCTTAAATAGCATTCCTAATTTAGACAATGAAAAAAAACTATTGAAAGTTGTTCAAGCTAAGTATGAAGCTTCTGAAACTGAGAAAGTGGGTAAACTATTGACTGTTTTAACTGGTACTAGATTTGATGGGACTAGAAGTGTGAGAGATCACATAACTGATATGGAAAGAGTGGCTAAGAAATTCAAGAGACTTAAAAATCCAATTACTCAAGATGTCTTGATACATTTTATATTGAATTCTCTACCAGAGCAATACAAACACTTTAGGACAGTCTACAAGACTGCCAAAGATAAATGGACCTTGGATGAACTCACTACAGTCTGTAATGAAGATGAAAAATTATTTAAGTAGTAGAAGGTTGAGAGTGCTAACTTGACAACCTACGAAGGTCAATATAACAAGAATAAGGAAAAACATGAATTTGGACTTCATAGGAAGGAAAAGAATAACTGGAATAAGGGTAGAAAATCCTGTAAGAACCATGTTCTAAAACCGGGTCTAAACCATGGTTTTATGTGATGACAGGTGCTCCAATTATAACTGGACCGGAAGGTGAAGCCGAGTGACGAACCACTCAAAGTTCAGGTATGAAAACTGTAAAAAAATGTCTAAAATCTCATACCGGTCTCACTATACCGGTTGCAGTATAGTGTTGCAGTATAGTGCAACCGGTATGTGCATCCGGTATGAGCATAGAAAATGCTCTTAAGCCATACCGGCTTCACCATACCACAGGCACTATGGTGCAACCGGTATGGTGCCAGCGGTATGGTATACCGGTTGGACTATACCGGTGGCAAGGACTCCAACCGGTATGTGCAACCGGTATTCTTTTGACAGCCTTCGAAAGGCCTGTCTCTCAGAATGGAAACTCGAAAAGTTTCCATTCCGAGGAGAAACTTTCCTTGGACGGTCTCCCTCTATTAATAGAGAAGGAGACAGTCCATTCCTCCTTCTCAAACATTCTCACCGTTTGGAGAAGATCTGAGAAAGGAGCGAGGAAGGAGGTAGCCCAGCCCAGGAAGGAAGAGCACACCGCCAACCGACTACGCCGGTAAGTGCTCTGCGTTGTTAAGTTTTATTATGAGGTCGGATCGAAGCCGCGAAGCGGCGTAAAGATCCAATAGGGAGAATGGCTCCCAATGTTCTCCCTCATTCGAATCTAATCTAGGATCATATGGCAATATAGCCGAGATTCGAAGGCCTAGAAAGGGTTTAGACTTGGAAAATGTAAGGGAAACCCTATGGAGACCTATCGGTTAGCCGAAAGGAGAGGGGAGATCCGAGATCTCACTCTCGGATCCAAACCGCAGGGTATACCGGATGGACTATGAGTCCGGCGGTATGGCCTAGCGGTAATGCACCCGAGCACATACAGGTCTCACTCAGTGAGATCTGAGTGAGACCGGTAAGTGCAACCGGTATGTACCGGTCGCGCATACCGGTTGCAGTATGTGCAACCGGTATGATGCAGCCGGTATACATACCGGTTGCACCATACCGGTCTCACCATAGTAAGACCGGTACCTGCAACCGGTATAGGTTTCCGAGCTTGGGTTGCTTGGCCAAACCTGGTTCCGACCCCTGAAGCTTTAATAAATGAATTCTAACATAGGAATGTGGTTATGTAGGACCTGTAGAAGCTGTGAGTGAGCTTTCTGACGCTCAACCGGATCATTGTCACGCGTCAGGTAAGAAACAGGACCCTAAACCTAAATAACTACAACAGTAAACCTTGAAGTATAATTCTGTTATTGTGAATATTCCTTGCTTGTTGTTTGTGCATCTCACATGCCATGTAGTTGTGCTTTTAATTATTATATCTTCATGCATTTCATATGCTAGGATTGTTGTATGTTAGGCATGTGTATGTTTTCGTTAGTGTGTGGAATGTGAAGGGGATGTGCCCTGGATATATCCACGACTAACACCTTTTCTCGTTTAGCCTTTACCTTAGCAGACTTGGTATGTCTAGGGTATCAGGGGGAGGACGTGGGATTGTGGTTCTTCCTGCCCGCCAGACTCGAGCCCTATCTCTAGGTCATAGGGAGCCGTGCTAGGGTGAGACTATTGATACTGTATCAACATCTAGGATTGGTTAGAAACGGATCCCACTTGCAAGCCCTTGCCAATAGGGGTTTAGGTATTGGTACGGTATGGGGTATCAGGGGAAGGACGTGGGATTGTGGTTCTTCCTACCCGCCAGACTCGAGTCCTATCTCCATACCGGAGTGAGTGATGTGGGGCAACAACAGTAGTGTGGTAGGTGCCCTTGTTGGGTGTGCTCACACTCGTGCATGGATGTGCGGTGGCCGCCAAACCTTACCATAGCACATTTGCAAGTTATACCCGCCCAAATTGTAATGTTATCTCATGCATTTTGTCTCGTTGCCATGGTTTTGTACTTACCGAGCTAAGTTGTGAGCTCACCGGATATATCGTATTCTTTTCAGATTTGGATGCAGGGTACACCGTTGATGACTTCGTGACTGCTCCCGCTTATGGTACGGTTGCTGCCATGGATGCCCAAGCAGAAGGTGACGAGCATGATGTGTCATGCGAGTGCTCGTTACGTTCTGTGTCTACTCACAGTGACTTGGGTTTATTTTCTGATAAATATTGTAATAAAATTATTTAAATTTGATGGATGAGGGAATAACTTGGATATTTATTTTAATTACAATTTAGTTCTCGGCTCATTTATTATTTTCGCTGCTATGTATTATTTTCTCTGATTATGTTAGATTGCTTGGGAATGATTGGTTGACACGGTCTATTGAGATCCTGGTGTGAACCGTGGTTTAGAGCCGGTTCACTCACACTTCTGGTTCAGCCGGAATTGGGGTGTGACAAATCCTATGACAAGGGTGCCAAAGAACATGAAGAGAAGAAGGATCTAAGTGCTGTTAAATGTTTCTGGTGCAAGAAATTTAGTCATATAAAGAAGGATTGCAAAGCTAGAGCAGCCTGGTTGGAAAAGAAGAAACCTAATACTGGTAATTTTTTTACCTTTGTCTGTTTTGAATCCTATCTAACTGATGCTCATGTGGATTCTTGGTGGTTTAACTCTAGCTCCACTGTCCATGTCACTCATTCCTTGCAGGGGTTTCTAAGCAGTAGGACGCCCAGCAAGGATGAAGTCAGCATGTACATGGGCAATGAAGTACGAGTAGGAGTTGAAGCCATAGAATTAGTTAGGATTTATTTGCAGTCAAATGTTTTTATAGATCTAGTGGACACAGTTTATGCACCCTCTATGAGAAGAAATTTAATTTTAGTTTCAAGACTTACGCAGGCTAGTTATAATATTATTTTTAATAAAGATGGTTTTGTTATATCCTTTGGTTCTTGTATTACTGGTGATGGTTGCAATATTGATGGCTTCTACAAATTGAATTCTGTTACCCCATTGGTTATGAATGTTAATTCTAAACGGTCTAATTTTGACAGCAAGTCTTCTATGCTATGGCACAGACGTTTAAGACACATATCAGTAGAAAGGATGAAAAGACTTATACAACATAAAATATTAATGTCATTGAATTTTGATGATATGCATGCATGTGTGGATTGTATGAAGGGAAAGATGACTAGATCAAGAAAGAAATCTACAATTCGAAGTCATAAAATTTTGGATCTCATTCACACTGATATATGTGGATTTTTTTCCACTCCAACTCTTGGTTGGCATATATATTTTATCACATTTACAGATGATTTTTCTAGATATGACTACGTTTTTTTTATCTCAGAAAAATCAGATTCACTTGACAATTTTAAAATATTTAAGGCTGAAGTGAAAAACCTTTTTGATAAAAGAATCAAGATTGTCAAGTCTGATAGAGGAGTGGAATATTATGGTAGACCAGGTGACTCAGGATAACTCCTTGGTTCATTTGTCAAGTTTCTTCAAGAATAAAGAATCATAGTCCAATATTCTATGCTTGGGACCCCACAACAAAATGAAGTGGCTAAAAGGAGGAATAGAACCCTCAAAGATATGATAAGAAGTATGATAAACAACATTAATCTTCCTGAATCTCTATGGAGTGAAGCTATCAAAACTACTACATATATAATCAATAGAGTGCCTAGTAAGTCAGTCCCTAAGACACATTTTGAAATTTAGACTGGTAGGAAACCTGATTTACATCATTTGCATGTGTGGGGATGTTGGGCAGAGACGAGATTATACAATCCCCATGAAAGGGTGTTTGATCGAAGGACAATTAGCTGTTTTTTATTGGCTATCCAGCTAGATCCAAGGGATTCAAATTTTATTGTCTTAATTTAATTAACAGGATAGTGGAGACTAGTAATGCAAGATTTATTGAAAATGATGGTGAGGAGTCTCAACCAAAGAACCTGGATTTTGATGAGGTAGAAATTAAACTTGCTATTGAGTCACTCATCTAGATGAGACTTTACTAGATGTTGTTGACATAGTACTTGAGGTTGTCTCTGCTCAACTTGATATTACAATTGAAGATATTCCAGTCGAAGAGTCTACGCGGGCAATGAGAAGGTCTACAAAACTACGTAAATCTGCTATACCTTCTGACTATATGCTATATTTGACAAAGACTGATTATGATATAGGACATGAAGAAGATCCCACAAGTTTTCAAGAGACTGTGAATAATAGCAATACACCTAAATGGGTGAAAACCATGAAAGATGAGTTGGTACCTATGAATAACAATAAAGTACGAAAACTTATGGATTTGCAAGAGAACTGTGTACCTATAGGTTCAAAATGGGTGTACAAGACTAAATATGATGCCAATGACAAAATTGAACGCTACAAAACAAGGTTAGTAGCAAAAGGGTTCAAGTAAAGAGAAAGAATTGATTACAATGAGATATTCTCTCCAGTTTGTGCTAATGATTCTTTTAGGATTATCATGGTATTGGTAGCACATCACATTTTAATCTAGAACTACATCAGATGGATGTGAAGACAGTCTTTCTAAATGGAGAACTATGGGAAGATGTTTATATGGTTCAACCAGAAGGTTTTTAAAAAAAAAATAAAAATAAGGAGAATTGCAGACTCAAGAAGTCCATTTATGGATTAAAACAAGCATCCAGGCAATGGAATCAGAAATTTCAACAGGTTATATCTTTTTTTGGTTTTATTGAGAATATAAATGATCAATGTATCTATATGAAGATCAGTGGGAGTAGTTTTATATTCTTAATTTTATATATTGATGATATCCTACTGGCTAATAGCAATATGTGTTTACTTATCGAAACAAAGAATTTTCTGTCTAAGAATTTTGAAATGGAGGACATGGGAGAGAGTACATTTGTACTTGATATTCAAATTTATCGTAACATAAAAAATGTCTACTAGGATTGTCTCAAAAAACATACATTGATCCTGTGCTAAAACGATTCAATATATCCACACGTTCAGATGGGGATGCACTTATGAGTAAGGGTGATAATTTGAACAAGAAACAATGTCCAAGGAATGACTTTGAGAAGATGTCAATGACAAACAAACCTTATGCGTCTGTAGTTGGAAGTTTGATGTATGCACAGGTATGCACTTGTTCTGATATAGCCTTTGCAGTGAGTGTACTAGGGCGGTATCAGTCAATTACTTGAGGTACTCACTGGACAGTAGTAAAGAAAGTCATGAGATATTTACAAAACACCAAAGATTATATGTTTATTTATGACAATAGTGATACCCTTGAGTTAGTGGGATATATAAATTCAGACTATAGGGGTTGCACAGATGATTTAAAATCTACCTCAGGGTATTTTTTTTTTCTATTGGCAGGAGGTGCTGTTTTTTGAACGAGTACGAAACAATCAATTGTGGCAACATCAACTATGCATGCAGAATTTATAGTTTTATATGAAGCTACAAAGCAAGCCATTTAGTTGAAAGGTTTCGTTTTAGGCTTAAAGATTGTGAATTCTATTTCAAGACCCTTGTTGATATATTGTGATAATGATCTAGGAGTATGATTTGTGAGGAATAACAAGAAGTCAAGTGCTTCTAGGCACATAGAAATCAAATATTTGATGGTAAAAGAGAAGATGACTAAAGGTCTGATCACGGTGGAGCACATCTCTACAAATCAGATGATTGCTCATCCTCTAACGAAGGCTTTGCCAATGGGAGTTTTCAAAGGATATGTTCCAAACATGGATGTTATTAATTCTTTTGATGTGCTCAGTTAGTGAAAGACTTTTTAATTATTCTTGGTTCTTATTTACTTTTATCCATGTTGTTCAAACACGGATGTTTATGGTTTGAATGTTAATCATGATCATGTTTACATTAGCATTTATTTGTATTGCTATTGTTATTGTTTATTTGACATGTCATAGATAAAAGAAAGTATTTAATCAAAGTGTTAAAAGACAATATTTAGCCAAAGCTTTAAGACGGTGTCTAGCCAAAGTATGGTATTGTATTTCTAGATTATTTAAATACTATGTAATATTGCCCAAAAAGTTTGGGTAATTTTGATTAAAGATTATTTAATCAAGTTTGGACTCACATGAAAGTTTACTTTCATGTATTATCTCAGGAGATTCGTAAACTTCCATGTATTATCTCAGGAGATCCGTATATTGAGTAGACATCTGTTGTAGCTGACAGAGGTTTGCACAGCGTATATTGAGGTGTATTATTCGTTCTTGCTCACATTGGTATGCTTAATGGATGAGTCAAAGTTTTTTGACAGTTTTAGTGTGTTGGATTCCATGGCCACACTGACTGATGATAGTTTTATAGTCCAAGTGGTAGATTGTTGGATTTGTGGACTCCATTAATTACCTAAACTAATTGTTCAGTGGGAGTCTAATTAACATGATAAAAATCGATTCGGTTGGTTTGTCACTGGTTTGAGATTGATAACCCTAATTCTATTTATGGAAAGAGAATTAGGGGTTATAGCAGTATCTTTATAAATACTAGATCAGAGTCCTTATAGCCACATACGTAAAATAATTCTCTTTACACCCATTATCAAGAGAACTAGGATATGAAGGCTGTGGAAGACTGTGATCGAAGGATTGCGATCAAAGCTTGAAGACCAAAGGGAGATCAAACTACATAACATGTATGTGATTACTTTTAATATTCTATTACCATTGTGTTCTATGAGATCTTTATGCCATTAAAATCTAACATTGAGTTCCTATCGTTAGATAAAAATCCAACAGTAAACTGAAGAATGATAGTGGTTATCATGGTTAGTTGCACAGGACCCATGATCGAAGATAATGGCCATCGGACGAGGAATGCTTCTCTGCACGCATGGAACTGCCCAAGGCAAGTGAACGCAACATTTGTTGCCCACGTGTCACTAGATGAGATAATCTTATTAATCCTTTGTGTTGTGGCCAGGTTGGGCTAAGTGTCACGCTTTGGATCAAGCCACGTGTCTCCGTATAATTGGAAAGCTAAATATTGTATTAACACAAAACAAATCAGTTTAATTCTTACAACACTGACCTTTCTGATTGGTTGGCTTTCCCTCACATCAAGATCTCATCTTGATTACTCAATGGCTGGAATTGGGTGTTCAACTGTTAATGTATATGCCCAATCGAAGTTTGGTGATTTGTCCCTATCCATAATTTTGATACTCATTCAAGCTTAAAATTTTATTATTTCCAATGGGTCGCACGCTGGTTCTAACAATCACCCAAGTTGTTGCTTCGCAAGCATCATGGTTGTTAGCTGGCTAACTAATTGTTTCTATTTTTATCTATTTTAGGGGGGAAATACCATTAGGTTTTATCTGTGAAGATTCTAACCAGAATAACTAGGTCCCCCAATGATTATGTGAAAATACTATAAAATAAAATAAAAATTAATAAATTTGGGTCAAAGACTATAGGGAACAGACTATTTCTGGACCTATTGGCTTAGCACATATTATATTTTTGGACCCTGTGGCTTGTCTAGCCCAGTTTCATTTTAGTAATATTGAATTAGTAGGAGAGGCTTCAATATAAAGATTGACCAAATGCAATTGGGTTTTTAATTAATCTATATTAGTGTCTTTGTCAATACAGACAAATTAATTACTAAATATTCCATCATCACCTAATACAGTGGTGATTAAAATTTCACGGAAAGAACTGAAACCAAGGAATTATTCCTCTGGGAGTTGCAATATAACAAGAGCTAGAGATGATCTAAGAGTCTAGGAGAGCTGAAAAATCTTGTTCTTCATCAATAGCAATGAAGTCCTCTGAGATAAGTATTTCTGGAATTCTAAGAGAATCTTTCAGAATCTATCACAGAAATGGGAAGCTCATGGTGTTCATCACTGTCCTCATCCAATTTACCTTCTCCTTCCTAGCAATGGCCAACATCTATACTCTCCAACCATTTATTTCTGGTTTGTTCACCAAGGCAATCCAGTTGCAGCATAGGAACACAAGAAACCACAAACACTTCAAGGCCTCACTCCGTATGGAAAAAGAGATCATCCTAATCACTGCAGTAGAATTTATCTTCCTGATTGCTTACTCGACAGCCTTGATGTGTTCTGTGGTAGCAACTACATATCTTGCTGCTACATCTTACCGGAGGAAGGCTTTTGATTTCAAGGAATTACTATGGAAGTTTCAAAGAACTTGTGCAAAGCCTATGATCAGTTGGTTCATTGTTTCTCAATTGGGTGTGGGTTATACAGTACAGGTCCTATCTCTGCTTTCTATTTTTCTTGTTCTTACTAATGGTTCTTTTATCTTTGCCCTGTTGGGTGTTGCTTTAATTTTCTTATCCCTTTTCTTTAATCTCTACGTTGCTGGAGTTTGGATGTTGGGTCTTGTGAATTCAGTATTAGAAAATGTCTATGAAGTACAGACAGTTGGAGAAGATGATGAACTTATTGAAGGAAGGCTTGTAAGAGGGTCTTTTATCAATATTCTCTTCCTGCTGCTCACTGCCATCATATTTCTATGTTTTAAGCTAAGAGGGTCTAAGGAGATATCGGCTCCTGGGTTAGTTACAGTTTTGATAATGGTAAATATGATTTGCCTTGTGAAGATTTTCAGCTTTATTGCCTACACAGTGTTCTACTTCCGGTGTAAAAAGATTTATGGAGAACAACAGGTGGGTGTGAAGACAGGCAACTGTAGGATTATCAATGGCTCTGCTCATGTTAGTGAAGCTTTAACTTGATTACATCACTGATTTTTTTTTTTTTTTTTAATTATTCTTTTTTGGGTCTGGCATTCACATTTACATGTCTAAGAAGTTATAATTTGGATGTCTTATTTGCTTTGAGCAACAGAGAAATCTTTGTCTATTTACTATTGTAAACAAATATAGAATAATGTATATATGCTACCTCTTTTTAACCTTGTGATTTATTGGAGAAACAGGGATTAAGGTTTTAGTTCCAGGTATTTTTCGATACTGATTAGGATTGGGTACAACTCTAATGGCGTATTAACACACGATGGTCGATAGTGATTAAAAAATAACTAAAAATAAGAAAGAATCAGTATTGGATTGGGATCAGTCATGGCTGAAACCTATATGAATCGATCAAATCCAATATTGATTACTAAAACCATGATAAGGATGTTTCCACTTAAACATCAGATTATCCATAAGCAAAAAGATGAAAAGCCGTCTACCCTCGAGACGGTTTTAGCAATGATAATATTTATGCTGAAATAAACACACACACACACTCTCTCCCTCTCTCTCTCTCTCTCTCTCCAATTATTTTTAATAAGCAGGACCTCTCCACTGGGGGAGGTTTATGTTGCCATCTGTACTATGGACCGGTTGATTATCTTGTGGTAGTTGGGATGCCAAACGATCACAAAGGTGCAACTGCCATTAGGGTTTTACAGGTTTTTTTTTTTTTTTTTTTTTTTTTTTGGGTACTATGAATTTTTTACACTTCAAGTGAGGTACTCATGACTTTCATTGGCAAGCTAATAGATCACTACAAGATACAAGGGTAATTTTTGTGCTTTTTTTCCCCTTATCTTAATTGGATTTTTGTGATTTATACACATAAGAAGGGTAGCTTGGCACCAAGCAGAGGGCCACTGGAGTGCATATTGCACAAAGGTTGAGACCAATCCCCAATTCTCAGAAATGACAAGCCAGATACTTTATTATAAGAATTTTTTTTTTTTTTTTTTAATGCGAAGTTGCTTTATTCTTCCCCCAGTTAAAGGACAATCAAAATAAACGCCTAAACTGAAAGCCAGGTAGGAACCCTCATGGATATCTTAACACCCCCACCCAGCCCAAAGAAAAAAAACTCCCCTGTTTAAGATACCCCTGTTATTCACTTCCACTGATTTTCAAAACCATACCGAAACTTCATTTACCACAAATTGTTTTTAAGCAATCAGGCCCTTGAATTTGGAACCCAATGTAGCATCCTTTCCTTGCTGTATTGTTGTACATTACATTCCGTTTGCTAGGACAATGCTACAACTCGCCTTGGAGGCATGTACATGAGGTTTCCATGTCCAATCATTTGACACTGCCAAAGGCTTGAATGTGTTAAAGTTCGACATGGTTTGCAGCATGTTAATTCACACAATGAGAGAGATGGCAATCGAGCTAGTGAACTGTGAATTAAAGTAGCAGTAGATATCTTGATTCAAACCAATTGAGGATTAACAAACGCCAACATAGGCTCGTAAGGTTTGCTAGATTTTATGAGCACAAAAGAATTTGAATTACATCATCGTTCCATCTGATTTAACAGCTGACATCACAAATCAAAATAAATATGGATGGAGTATGTATACGGTAATACCAACAGCGTGGGAAACCATTTCCAACACCAACAATCCTTTTCCTCACTATGGAACCCTCATGGACATCTTATCCACATCTTTAAATTGTAGAACAATTAAGGGGGGGGGGGAACAAGGGACAAATCACCAAATTTGACACAGCGCTTGCATAAGAAGCTTCACATCTATGCAATGATCAAAATGACTGGACTAACATCAATGTCCTTGCAGGAAAATCTCCCTCACTGTTTATTTAGGGACTTTTTTCCATTTTAGGAATAAATAATAATAATTAAAAACCAGCTTTAGACAAGGAAATATCAAGTCAATTCATTTTTTTAGGCAAACTTTGTCAAAGAAAACCATTGCATGGCACCTACATTTAGTACTAAATTTTGGGAGCATTCCCTTTCACCATCTATCATCCAGTTAGTTTCATCCCCAACGCACTTTTCAACAGGGAAATGTCAAGCCAAGGGGTAGTATGACTCCTGAGTATCCAAAGTACGAAATGGGGCTAATCCCAGGAGTAGATATCCAACAGTAACAGATCAGGCCTCCCCATGATTCAAAATAGCAGGCTATTAAGAAAAACTATCTTAATGGAGTTGTGTATGAGACTTTTTCCTGCCAATCTTCAATCAATTTTTTTTCCTCCCAAAGCATATCATACCTGGACTTATCCCACACCATATTTTTTCCCCATGGTTGAACTTCCTCAATTTTCTCAGAACTGCATTTGGCATAATGCATTTTAATATTTATAATCTTACTACTTGGAACTACTGTCAACATAATTACCAACAAACAATGGCCATCAAAGACACCTATCAAAAAGAAAAAACAATGGCCATCAAAGATAGCATAAACAAGTCATATACTAGGTAACACGAGATCCACAAGTTTGGAGCATTTCTCATTCATTTAGGGACACGTCCCTGGATATTAACCTTCCAATCTTAGGGTGCATTTCTGGTATTTGATTCTTCTTCTGATTTCTATATAGACACCACTCAGTTATCAACCTGACTCAAGCGACTCTGAAAACAGGAATGATGAAAATTAGACCCGTCAAGAGAGAATAACTTCCTTGTTTACAAATCAAGACCTTATGAACATCTGAGTCATACCCACGTAGAGCCAGGAAAAATTATTGTGTGCTGCCTAAAGCAAGATCATGCCATTTATCTCCATCAATTTGTTGAGTTTCTTGATCTGATCAACAAAACAAATCAGCTAAAGAGTATTAACAAATAAGAACAGAAAACCATAGGAGATATAAGTTTTATTAAATTTAGTCACTTAAGAAACAGGCAAAGGTGATAATTATTAATGATAGAACACTTGTGACTCCTAGGGGCTCTAACTTATTTTGTTTCATCAGTTATTTATCATTTCATGTAGCAATAATAAACTGGTTTGAAGCATGTGAATTAGTAATAAATAAAAACTAAATGGAAGCAGGATCATGTGGCATATTATCAGTTTCAGCAGCATGTAATACAAAAATTGCAAAATAGACTTGGGCTCTGTTTTGGGTTTGCAAGCAAAAGAAAGCAACAAAACGTAAATAATGGGCATTACCATGGAGACCTAAGCTGAGGTCATTGTCAAAATATTATCCTCCACTACTACCACATAGTTCAAGTCATCAGACCTAAGGATTAGTTGCAACCCTCCAAGACGGTTATTAGGCATAGATATCAGTGTGGTCAAACATAACAATCCAGCAGGTGCATCTGTACTAGTATACAAGAAATGAGAGAAAATTTCACTAACCACTAAAAAGATCCTACATAATAGATACAGGAATGTTTGGCTGGTGGCTGCACAAAGTCAAAGTGTCCCTCCATGAAAAAGGTATCCCTCAACCATGTAGTGAAGAAACTTGAACTAGCTTATTGGATCTTGTTCTGTAATCCTAGACAGGGGACATCCAATTCATGTTGTGAAGGATAAGGGTGTAGAAATCCTCTCCTACGCACCTGCGGGCTGGATTTCAGCCTACCCACCTACTGATGTATTGGTAGGCGGGCCAACTGATCTCCAGCCCTTGGATCAGCCGCAGGAGAGGATTTGGATTCAGGATAAGGGGAAGGAAGCTCATGAAAATATCCAATCTCCCCACAGAAAGGAAAAAGAACTTCACGTTCTTCCTTTCGAATGTCGACCTATTGATTGCAGCTTTCTCTAGACCTACGGAAAAGCATAAAAAATAAAAAA
Source organism: Protea cynaroides (assembly GCA_028583415.1). Lineage (NCBI taxonomy): Eukaryota > Viridiplantae > Streptophyta > Magnoliopsida > Proteales > Proteaceae > Protea > Protea cynaroides. The sequence continues at coordinate 122,244,538 of CM053276.1, read as the reverse complement.
AATAAAAAAAAAGAGGCTCAAATGGTACGATCCCTCCGTCACCCCAGGAAAAAAAGGGGATAATCTCGTAGTTCTTGGTCTGTGAAGATGTGTTGTTTTGGTGCTCCATTTTCCCATTGAGGCCAAATTTAAAGTTGTGCTCTAGAAATAGTGGTCCATACATTGACAAAGGATGTATGGATTCTCGAGAAGAGAGAAGCCATGGTGGTACCATCCGGACCGCCTAAATCCCACAAGGGTGTCAATTTGATACCGAAACTGGTATACCGCTATCGGTATACCGTTTTCTATCTGGTAAGATAATGGTTCAAGTTTTGGTACCATTTTCTATCCGGTACGGTAATGGTTTATATCGATATACTGACAATACATGCCATTTAGATACCCATTTGTATACCATTTATATACCGAATTGTATACTGATTTACATACCGTTTAGAAACCGTATACCATTTATGTACTGGGTCACACACTCACGTAGTCACACACTCCACCATAGTTGTCAAGGCGCCAAGGCGAACCAAGGCGATGGAGGCCTGACTGGGCGCCTAGGCGACCAAGGCGACCGCCTAGGCGACCAAGGCACCCAATTTTCCAAAGTGACCCAAGGCAGCCTGGGCGCCTAGGCGGCACCTAGGCGACGCCTTGACAACTATGCACTCCACTGGTCCACATTGTAGTAGAACCGTATTTTGTACAATAGAAACCGAAACCTGTACCGGATAAAAAATCATATTTCATACCGTATAAAACCTGTATGGCTTACCGGCTAAAAACCGTACCGAAGCCATACTGAGCCGGTATGGTAATGGTAAGGGAAAATCATATTTCTGCAGTACGATAATGGTAAAGGCTTTTATTTCGTGTATCGTATTAAAACCCTACCGGATTACCGATTCCGTATTGGATTGACACCCTTATTAACAAGTGAATAGAAAGTTGGATCTACACTGGATCCCACCTGAATGAAGGGGTGGTGTGTACAGAGAGATAAAGCACAGCACACTCACAAAGTTGCTCCTTGAATCCCCCATTGAGATGCTGGGGCAGTAGACGAATTAGTTGGGGGACTCATGCCCTTTAGCCTAGTCACAAACTTACTTCCTCCAGCGGAAACCAATAACCAAACTCAGAGCAAAAACCAATCTTCCAAAACCAACGAAAGAAATTTATTCAAATCTCACAAACCACTGAACTCAGCAGTGAGAGCAGTATAATAGAAAAGCAATAGCAAAATCACTATAACAAAGTTTTCTTCTGCTAAGGCTTTGGTATCATTTATATTTTTGTTTTTCTCACACTTTTTCATTTTGGCAGGTGTTTGGTATCATTTATGGTCCTTTTTATTGTTTAAAATAAGTAAGAATAATACAAAAACCATAAAGAGGTCAAGAGCCATTTATGTGTTATGACCAAAAAGCATTTTTAGCCATTTATGCGCGCAACTTTAATGAGCACAAGGCAAGAAGTTAAATGCCTCTGTCTTCATAAAATCCTCTCTTCCAACAACCATGCTGAGAATCTGAAACCCTTATCCTTCCTCCATCCGCGATCCATCTCTGCCCGCTGAGAATCTGAAACAGAGCTCTTGATTACTGTTGACTATCGTCATGTATTCCCTCATTCTCTCTGATATCTTCAAGACCTTTGCCAACATCGACAACTGTTTCGCCCTCAGCGACATCACTTACAGTGCTGGAGCCTGACTGCGTCGATGATTTCTCTGCCACTGCTCAATTCATTAAGGTTTGATCAACGTCGACAAGAAAAACCACAAATTTGATTGCAGTACTGTGGATTTAACATCTCATGTGTCGGGTTTATTGTATAGCCTGGTCTTACTTTGGGAATGTATGATTCTCTGAAATATGTGGTTCTGGTTGACAGGTTACAGGTCAGTGGATCTCTCCTTCCAATAGAAGAAAATTAAAAATAAATAAATAAAAGAAAAAAATGGAAAACGCCGGTCCATCTGTCTGATCCATCATAAGAGGACCTTGGCATCTAATTGGCCATCATAAGTAGGGTCGTCTAATTTGACCATTCTTCTAATGCCTATTCTCCTATCTCAATAGTCAGTCCTCTTCTTCTCCATAATGAGAGGGATGTCTAGGACCTCAGTATCCTCGACCTCTAAACCCACCTCGTCCATGAAAATTGTCACCTATTCGATCATGGACATCCAAATAGTCATAATGTCTATCATGATCATGATTCCCTTGAATAGGGTTAGGATTTTCTACTCTATGCCCATGCCCTTGGACATTGTGACCTTGCTGCCCATCAGATTTTTGGATAGAAGTCTCAATGGCAGCAAGCCTATTAGTAATATTTTGGACATTTTGATCAATGGCTTGGAGGCTGGTAGCTTGCTTTTCCCTCTCAACCCTACTAGTGACTAACTCTACATAGGTCATGGGTAGCCTTTAGCAATTCTTGATTAGCTAGAAGAGCTTTTAAGGTTTCTTCATTTTGTTGAAGTACCTTTTTCCCATTGTTTCGATGTCATAGTGATGCAGTCCAAGAATCAGTCCAAGGACCAGCCGTGAATCAGTCCAAAAACCAACCTAAGGACCAGCCGACATTGGTCCATGGAACCAACCTAAAGCCAAGCCTCAAAGCCAAGAAGTCAGCCAGCCCACATTGCCAATACTGTTCACGTGAACAGTACCAACAGAATTTTTTTGAAATATTTTGTTTCACTCTTTTGTTATTTTTTTTCCTAAAATTAGTTTAGATTTTATTTCCTAAGTTGATTTACTTTATGAGTCAGTTTTAGTTGTTTCATTATTTTAGAAACTTTCCTAAGATATGTTTTAGAAACTTTCCTAATCCTATAAAGGGAAGTTTCCCATTCTGTTTTAAGCAGTTTTTAGAAGTTATTCCTTTCTATCTTTTGTAACTAATTCAGTTCTATAAATAAGGGAATAGATGAGAAGGGCGGCAGACATGGAGAATCAGAAAAATATCAAATTTTTTCTGGTTGTGAGACTCAACCAATAGTTTTTGTTCTCTTTTTTATTAGTTCTAGTTTCTGTTATTCAATTCCATTCTTCTTGTCACTGCTGGGTGACATCATCCCTTCATAGTTGTGACCATTCCTTGCTGTAAAAGAGAAGATCAATATCAGAATATCAAATCTGGAACGGTGGAGGCGGAACAGCTTTCTGGGCAAAGTTTCGACTGCTGGTATTTTATCTTCTACCAGTTGAATCGATTTCAAACTGGATCACATCATAAGGATTGTTATTCAGATCATCTCTTCAAAGTTTATCCGCATTCTAATGGTCAGATTTTCAGCTAAGTGAATTTATTCATTACTTTCTAATTCTAGTTTTAGATTTGGATTGTGTCAAGATCCTACTGCAAAGAGGATTAGTTGATTTGGTTGTTTCAAATTCCTCTTTGCCATCAATTGATATCAGAGCATGGCTGAAGCGAGTTCTAGCTTGCCTAATCAGTCCAAGGACCCTAATGACCCACTCAATATCATCCTACATCAATTGGTTGCATTAAATATGAAGGTATAGGGTATTGAAGAAAGAACTAATACCCCATCGGCTAGAAAAGAGGCATCTCCAGCCAACCTTTTGCCAAGACCCCAAGCTAGGGCTCCTCGAAGAGTCCCTAGAGAGGAATATCATGATCTACCTTATGAAGAATATGAAGAACGTCGACCCTACCGTGACCAAACACATAAGGTATGGATGGAGCTTAAAGAGTTTCATGGGAAACAAGACCCACAAGCGTTTCATGATTGACTATGTGCCTTAAATGATTATTTCGATTGGTTCAACCTTCCTGAACCACGAAAATTAAAATTGGCCTGCTCCAAACTTATGGGGGGTGCCAAAGATTGGTGGCGTCATTATGAATATAGTCTAATGAAGAAACGGTTGGAACCCACCACTTGGAAGAGATGAAAGAAGAGTTAAAAGAAAAATATTTGTCAAGGTCCTTCCAAAGAAAGCTACATGACCAACTGAATAACCTTCGCCAAGGAACCATGAGTGTGGAGGATTATGTATATCAATTTAACAATTTGTATGCACGTACCGGATCACGTGACCGCGATGACCAGATGATATCTTAGTTCCGTTTGGGGTTACGACCTGAAATTAGAGAAAAATTAGGTGTAGTTGATATTATTAGTATCAACGGTTGTATGGATAAAGTTTTTCAAGCCGAAGACCTATTGAAGTCAACAAGAAGTCCACCCCAAGTTATTATGAAGGGAAGCGCCCCATACCAAACAGCAAAGCCATAGAGTCTACACCTCGGACACCCACAGTTACAGACAAAGGTAAAACTCCCATGGCAATAAATACATAAGTACAATGCTATCACTACAATGCATATGGACATTTTGCCAAAGATTGCCCACAAAAGATAAAAGTGATTTCTCTAGTTGCCTTAATTGAGGCTAATGTTGATGCACAAGTATGTGAGCCATAAAGTGATGACACCCCTGTTACTAATACGGATGTCACTGATAATGATGAAGATCCATATGGAATCCATATAATCAAAGGTATGGTTGTGAACGACTCTACAGAAGACTTGTGTGACCTTGAGTATCCTTCTGCAATTTCATGGATTGATAGTAGCGGTCACAATATTGATGAGGGCACAATTATTATTGACGAAGGTAGAACAAGAGTTGAATACAGTTTTCCCCATGAATACAACGTTCGCACTTGATTCTCCTCAAGAAGTAGAGCTTATCGACTTTGTGATACCTCCCATATATTTTGAAGAGAACAGTCCTAAATTGGTGGGTTTTCTTCAAACCTCTCCCTCAAATTTTCAAGATCAGAGGAAGATGTTTACCAACCCCACTGAAATCATTCTACATCATTACCGAACTCATGGACGAGTTCATTTTAAGTGGGGGGGAGTTAATGCAGTCCAAGAATCAATCCAAGGACCAGCTGTGAACCAGTCCAAGAACCAACCTAAGGACCAGCCGACATTGGTCCATGGAACCAGCCTAAAGCCAAGCCTCAAAGCCAAGAAGTCAGCCAGCCCACATTGACAACACTTTTCACGTGAACAGTACCAACATAATTTTTTTGAAATATTTTGTTTCACTCTTTTGTTATTTCTTTCCTAAAATTAATTTAGATTTTATTTCCTAAGTTGATTTACTTTATGAGTCAATTTTAGTTGTTTCACTGTTTTGGAAGATTTGTTTTGGAAACTTTCCTAATCCTATAAAGGGAAGTTTCCCATTCTGTTTTAAGTAATTTTTAAAAGTTATTCTTTTCTATCTTTTGTAACTAATTCAGTTCTATAAATAAGGGAATAGAAGAGAAGGGCGGCAAACTTGGAGAATCAGAAAAATACCGAATTTTTTTCTGGTTGATCTCACAACCTCACAACCAATAGTTTTTGTTCTCTCTTTTATTAGTTCTAGTTTCAGTTAATCAATTCCATTCTTCTTGAGACTGCTGGGCGACATCATCCCTTCACAGTTGTGACCATTCCTTGCTGTAAAAGAGAAGATCAATATCAGAATATCAAATCAGGAACAGTGGAGGCGGAACAGCTTTCTGGGCAAAGTTTTGACTGCTGGTATTTTATCTTCTACTAGTTGGATCGATTTCAAACTGGATTATGTCATAAGGATTGTTATTCAGAATCTCTTCAAAGTTTATCCACATTCTAACGGTCAGATTTTCAGTTAAGTGAATTTATTCATTACTTTCTGATTCTGGTTTTGGATTTGGACTGTGTCAAGATCCTATTGCAAAGAGGATTAGTTGATTTGGTTGTTTCAAATTCCTCTTTCCCATCACATAGGGGAAGTAGGAGGATTCGACATGTTTTGGTAAATTTTACCACTCCTAGTGGACATGTAAGGGCTCACTCCCAGATAGGATTCCTAACCAGCAGTTATTAAGAACTATCATTATTCCCCCTTGAAATGTTTAGTGGTTTTGTAGATCACAATTCAGTAAGTTGTGGCTTTTCATTTGATTGTTACAGGATAGGATGGGGAATCATGATAGTTGCTGGGTTGGTATCATACCCAATTGATACCGAGTGAAGAAGGATGATGATGACATCAGGAGAGGCCATCAAGGGGTATTGTTCTTGGAGGAGAATGACCATGGTGGTATGAAGGATGTGAGGAAAAATGCAATTTTGTGGGCGAGAAAGTTGAGGAGTTGGGGGATTGTTCTTGGGGCATTGGGGAAATAGGGGAACTCCAGAATTCTGGAACGATTGCAGAAGATGAAATAAAAGGGTTTCGATTGGCCAGTTATTTTGATTGTTGTATAAAAAAAATATTCGGCACATAGGCATACCAAACCTATTTCTCATTCTAAAATCCATTATGCCTAGTAGTTACAAGTGCCTTTTTTTATCAAAAATTATTTTCATTAATGGCTTTTTGTAAATAGATCATAAACAAAGACAAATGATACTAAAGATAGCCTAAGAGGAGAAACTCAAAAGGTCAGTGCAGAACAAGAACGCCATAATACAGCTTTTTCTATTTTTTTTTATTGTTTTTGTTTGGGGAGGAAAGAAATTTATAAACAAGAAGTAAAGGGATATTAAATCTTGAGAATCTACAGCCACCGCATCGTCATCCAAGATGGACGCCAATTTAGCAATGCGTCTATAGTTATATACAGAAAACCTCACCAAGAACAAAAATTATTACAATAGCCTAAATACAATAATCCCTCTAGGAAACCAATGCTAGGGGCATTCATCCAATGATTTACTTCATTTCTCCTTTCTGCAGAACATTCATGGTTCACTAAAGAAAATATTTTCTTAAAAAAAATCCTTCCATTGTGCTGAACAGGGGTGCAATAATCCTTTGATTATTCTTTCTTTTGTCTTTATTTTTATATGGAAGGCGAAGGATTGATAAATTGCTACAGGCATCAACCTTCCACTACCACTTGTCATAAATTCCTTTTTCTAAAACATTACAATTTTCCTTCCCTTGAATGATAATTACTGCTACTTAAGTTAGCTTTTCAAAGGGAAAAGGATTTCATTTTTCTACTATTATGAAGGCTGACTGGTGAGATTTTAAGTAGAAAGTTCATCGTGAAAGGTTAGCAATACTATTAAATTAAAATAATAATTAAACAGTTCCTCTAGACTATTGTCAGAAACAGATAGAGCTCTCTAAAATCTGATTAAAGAAGCAATGAAGCAGTATAGAATACTATCTAGAAAGCATTCGAGAAAATAAAACTATATTAATGTATAGAGACATACTCGAGTCTTCAGTATCATCAGTCCGGGCCTCCATCGGTGGTGTTAATAAAAGATCTGCAACATGTGTACATACTTATTAAATGCCCCTCAAGAACATTAGAAGCCAACAAGAGTTAAAAGGGAGAAACAGAGAGAGAGAGAGAGATGGGGGTAAGAAGATTTGACAGGCAAATAAATAATCATAAAGACGTAATGAAGCAGAATACCATCATCCGGAAGTGTGTCTCTCATCCATTCTTCATCCACAATATCTATTAGTGGGCCCAGGCCTAGCTCCGCCATATTCTAAATGAATATTCAATTTTCACGGATATACAACTGAAAAGGAAAAAATAAATAAATAAGCCAATTTAATCATCATTTAAAACCCAAAAATACTTTTAAAAAATAACTTAAAAAATACTACTACTCCCACAGATGGAAGGTAGTGCTTGCAGGCTTGGGCAAAATTAAACTGTCTCCTAGATTATGGTTATAACAATCTACCTGATATACCACAAAATCTCCAAATATTAGGGCTTTAATGACCAATGACATGAAACATTTGCTGGGGTCCAGAAACAAAACATTTAAAATGTAATGTGCACTCGATTTTGAACCTTTCTGTTCCAATTTCTCATGTAGCTCTCATGCCTTGAGAGAAATAAATAGCACAGCCTTTCTTAACCATTTACCCTCATTATTTTGTTAATTTCTAATCCACACTCTTCTAGTTTTTCTATTAAATTAAGTTGCACCATTGAGGATAATGCAAGCCCATGTCTATCTGGTAAAATGACAGAAGATTAGATAAAACATAACTGTATAACATTCTTCCATCAATGTGAGTGCACGTGAGACAGAATCTGTAGTTAACTACTACTACATCAGATGATTACTCTCTTCTAAGTTGTAAGAGAGAGAAAGATGGTTTTGGTTTAGGGGCAAAATCTTTGAAAAACCAATAAAAGTCTAATACCTTTTGTAAACCCAAATACAGTCTACCAAAGCTGAGTTTGGTTGCTTTCTCACATAGGGTTGCTCCTCAAGAATGCTCGGTTGCCTTAGTTAACCCCCCCGCGACACACACACACACACACACACAAAAAAAAAAAAAAGAACCACTTAGAAACCAAATACTCACTTTCACACCTCAGCCATTATGCAAACACAGGGAAAACAAAATCAAGGAAAAAGATGAAAGAAGGGAAGAATAAAATAATGGGAGATTGCCACCTCTCATTTTCTTTTCTTTACTGGAGACAACCAAATATCAATAGTTTTTTAGATTTTTTTCCTCCTTTTCTTTTGTTTTCTCTGAAAGCAACCAAATGCAGCCTACAGGTCAAACAATTAATGATCTCAAAATCAAAAAAGCAAATCTTCTGAATCTAGAGCCACTGTATCAGAAACTGTTGTGACTATTGAAAGATCAAAAGACGCAGTAAATCTTATTAAATGTTCCAAGCTGTATAAAAAAATTGCATTCAAGTGGGTTTTCCTCACTATTGACTTCTCAGCCTACATTGCATCGAAGCTCTTTCGGAATGCTGGATGCCAACTAAGAGGCCACATGGAAGATTCCAAACTCACCATGCGGCCAAAACTGAGTCCACAGACAATATATTCTGTGCTAACCAAGATTTTTTCCTTGAACAATTTGATGCAGGAGCATCCAATGCGTAGGATAACCCCTTTTCTTCTTTTGATGGAAGCCTAAGCATGTTCCTCCGCATAAGAAATTTTAAAATGAAAAATCTGATGGGTTTGTATCAGTCCAACACATTTTAATATCTGTACGGTGGAAAGTCAAACAGGCAGAGGTGAAGTTCTCAGTACTGACGTATTTTCATCATTTCACAAGTCTGGAGAATTTGGTAATTTTAATCATGGAGAGTATTCTGGAAGAAAAAAAAAGATGGGTAAATTACACCTGGGGTACCTGACATTTAGAGAAACTACATGATTGGGGTTTCTTTTCTTTTCATATTTTCAATTTTGTCCATAGATATTATGTTTGGCCACGATTTTTCCTCTCCTCCGATCAATCTGCCACAACATGCACCCACAGCAGAGGGAGAGAAATGCATAGGGCAGGGGAGGGAGAGATGCAGGCAGCGACAGCCTGCTCCATCGAAGAAGAGATCAAAAAAAAAAAAAAGGCTCTCTAAGATGTCGGGGTAACTTTGTGAAGCTTCTCAGATTTTCCTTTTCTTTTTCTCAACTTGGTTTGGTCATTTTGGATGCTAGTGGAATTTAGAATTTTCCTTTCTTCTTGGAGTTTATCCCTGGTGGTTCTAATCACCCATTTTTTGTCACATACCTTCTAATGTGAATAAACAGTCAAAATTTGTTGTGTCACCAAACTCAACCACTAAAGGCATCAGCGTAGCAAGAATTCCACTAGAACTGCCCTACAGGTCACATCATATTTATCAAAAACTGAAATCAAAGATCCAAATGAAGGTTATCGCATCCTTATATTTATGAAAACTGGTATAGAAAAATACCATCTCTTGAAAAGTACACCAGTCCAGAACAAGAACGTAACAGGACGTTACCAAACACAGCCCTAGTGTTTTAAAACCAGGAAAGTCAACTAACTCGTGAGCAGCAGATCCTGACAATTCGATTAGGTCGGCGATCTGAACGAGTTGACCACTGAGTCAATATGAAAACATTTTACTGGCAATCTGGCCAGTAAAACCTATGGTCGTGGTTGGGTTTTTGCCCTCGAAGAGGGGACGGTATGCAATACCAAATCTGCCCCTCTCACTAGACTAAGGATCCTCCTATCTGTGATTTGTGTACACGGTCCGTGCAGTATTGGTTTTCCTTTATGAAAGAAAAGTATTTAGTAATTATGCAAGGATGGAGGCCATGAATGATTTCCATTTCCCATAGTTCAACTTGAAGCTGGTTTAGGTTCCTATGGGGGCAGAAACAGGATGAAAGGAATATTCATTTGATTACATCATGGTTTAAAATCTCGCCAAGATCTCGGTGTTCTCGGTGAACACCGAGACGAGAACCATGGCGATAATGGTTCTCGGTCTCGATGCAAGTTCACGACGAGATCTTTGTGTTATCGGCAGTTTCTCGGCAAGATCTCAGGATATTTTGTGTTATCGGTAGTTTCTCAGCAACTTCTCACCCGAGATCTCGCCAAGATCTCAGGATATTTTGTGTTATCGAATGCTACATGTAAGAGCAAAACCAAGTTGCTTTTACACTGTCTCGATCTCGCCGAGATCTCGCGCGAGATCTTGGTTTTCCAAGAGGCCGAGAGGCCTCCGAGAACCGAGATTTTAAACCTTGGATTACATTAGGTTGTCTATGCAAACCAAAACTGGAAAGAGGGTTGGGGCTGAGAAACCTCATTATCCAAACCGATACAACAATGGCAAAACTGGTATGGCAACGCCTTGATAATCCAGATTCCTAATGGGCAAGGTTCATTCGTATCATCTACTTCCTACTTTCCAACTGGTGATTTTCATCAGCATTCTGGAAGGAAGGGAATTGTTGCAAAAGGGCCTGTTGTGGATAATTGGGAATGGACGATCAGTTAAAAACTGGGACAATGCTCGGACTCCAACTCTTGATGGGTATAGGCTGCACTTAACAAGACCAGACAATAGCACAGTTAGTTTCGAAACTTATTTCTCCATCAGCTAAATGGAATGTTTCAGAGTTGCCGTCTATTTGATTATCTTGAAGCAGATGCCATTCTCAAGATCCCGCTTAGTGCTGAAGATTTCCAGGACAAGCTATCTTGGGGTCCACACTTTATTGGTCTCTTTACGTGAAATCAGCTTACAGACTTGAATCTTCATTGAATCCCCCAACATCTCTTTTGGCCACAAGGATTGCTCTTGTTCCAAAGTTGGATTGGAACATCCTGTGGAACTTCAAAATTCCTCCGAAGGGGCAAATACTCCTGTGGAAGGCATGTATGAATTTAATTGGTGTCTTAGTAAATCTTAACCAAAAGAACACCGTCCTCTCCGATGTTTGCTCATATTGTGAACAGGTTGCAGAGCGAGTTGAGCATGCTCTTAAAGATGTCCCAGATGCACAGCAAGCGGGGTTCACCTCATGTGTGACATTGGAAGTTTCTGCCCAACAAGGTCGCCCTTCTATGAATGGATTATAAAGTGGGGCAGAGTTCCGGGTCTAACCAAGATTGAACAGCATAGATCCTTTGTTGCCCATGCCATTGTAGGGTGGGTATATGGAAACAGAGAAATGCACAGGCTACTGTACAGAACAAAAGTGAGAAAAAATTGATACCATGTGTACATAAGGGCCAACTACATTGTTCATCAAAATGGTTTCAGAATAGATAATGACTTTTGACACAAATCAGTAGCATCCCACCCCACACTACCATTTCAGAAACCAGTAAAAGTAAAGAGGATGGGAGAAAGGACCAAATAATTAAGGGCATAACCAGTACACAAGGCTCAAACCACTGCAGGGTTTGGGGAAAACAGCTGTACGCAACCTTACCCCCACTTCAAGGAGAGCTGTTTCCTGATTCGAACCTAAGACCACCAGGTCGCAATGGAGAAACCTTACCACTTCTTTGTTGGTTTGGTTGCTTCCCTAAATAGCTAATAATTTAGAATCTTCACCCTTCTACTACTATTTGAGAATTTTCTAAGATAAATGGGTTTTGTTAAAAGTCTTATATTAAGCTGTAATCTATTCGGTTTCACAAAAAAAATGTAATCTATTCTACCAATTACCTAGATGTCTGCATAATTCATTTGATCAATCCAAGCACTGATTAAAATTCTAAAAATCTCTTTTTTTTTCTTTTCTTTTCTTTTTTTTTTTTTTGGGGGGGGGGGGCAAAGCCAAGAATATAATCTTTTAAAAAAAGATGGTTCAAACTCTCTCGAAGAAAGAGGGAAACAAGTTCAGAAGAATAGATGGGGATGAATCTACCACATTCCATAAAAGATATCTTTTGCAAGAATATTCTGCAATCTGTGTTTTTTTTTTTTTTTTTTTTTTTTTTTTTTTGGGGGGGGGAGGGGGGCTCTTTTTTTCTTTCTTGTAACTACCATATGCATAGGGTGGATTAATCCTAATCTGACCAACATCACCAACACTTATAAATCCCTTTAAATTATATGTAAAACAGACTATCTTGTTACTTTTCTAAAAATATTAGTAGTACGAAGTAAAGAGAAAACAGAGAAAGCAACATAGGCTTGTTCTCTGTATTTCACTTGTTTTCTTAAATCTCATACACTGAAAGACTTTAGTTAATTTTTCTTTTTCTTTTTCCTGTTTTTGGTCATGATTTATTGGACTTCATAACGACGGATGAGCTAGCCCTACACTATCTGCCCCACAAAGTAGAAAGACCCAAGGAAGGGGAAACTGGCACCAATGAGAAGCAGATATGAATTTCAGATTTTCCAGATGATCTGCAACCCTTACTATTTCACTTCAGCCTATTGAAATCAAAGGAGGAATCAAGACATAGAGACCTTCAAAGACTTGGCTTTCACAATTTAACAAAACAAACCATTAATAACATCTTCAATCAATAATTCTGTAAAGCAAGGACACACCAGTCCAAGAAACTTTGTAAACCAATAGGTACATCTGACTGTAGTAGAATAATTAGGTTATTCTTTTGTTGACCCTAACGAAATACACATCTAAAAACTTATAGCAGTCACTTCTCTTATTTGTTTTCAACAGAAAAAAAAAAAGAGAGAGAGAGGGAGGGGGATTCATATAAATATCATGCCCAACAACATCAAGGGTGACTAAGCCTCACTATAAGATGCTTATATGCCCTCCAACATGGTAAAACCTAAAGAATTACTTAATCCACCATTCTCAGCACACCTCCAACTTAAAGGTGTACAAACCCTGATCTATTAGCTAATCATGAGGCTTGATAACTAGAGTCTCTAAAGCTTAATTTCAAACTACAGAATTACTCAATTTACCATTCAAAACGGTGAGTATTTTTTTTCCTGTCAACTGATCATCACCGTCTCTGGATAAACAAAATTCACAAAACCAAACATTCTTTTCTGCTGACAGGGTATTCTAATATGTGGAACAGGCCCAAAGCTCGTACAAATAAAAAGAATCACACAATAAGAACGATAAAACAATGACAAAAAAATGAAATGAAACCTGCAAGAGTATCAAAATCTCATGCCTTTGTGAGACTGTAACACAAGTATTGTATTTCAAGAACCACCAAAAAGAGAACCACAGAGAGAGAGAGGGAGAGGGAGAGGGAGAGAGAGAGAGAGAGAGAAAGAGAGAGAGAGAGAGAGTAACCCGGAGTGCGTGGTTCTGGTTGAGTTGCTTGAACTTGCGGGGCTGATAGCTGAACCAGGTGATGTCGTACGTACACAGGGTCTTGAGTTCAACGCCTTCCGAATGCCAGCCCCGAGTCCCGACTGACGGCTGTCTCTGGAATATGAAGTGTGAGGACTGAGGAGCTCTCTGGAGTATGGAAAGAAGGAAGAAAGAAGAATCGGAAAGGGAACGCCAGGATTGAACGAGAAAGGGCGGGCTTCGAGGGATTTGGATCGTCTCCAGCTTGCGTTTAAGCTGGATGACATCAGCTGCTGCTCGATGAGCGACAACTGGACTGATTAAATCGGGCGACTCTAATCACTTAGGGCATCAAAAGGCTATAATGCGTCACAATTCACCAAATCAAGTTTCTTCTCTTTCATTCGGATCGAGTTTTGCAGAAAATCTCTGTTCATCCCTAACCGACGGATCCCTACACCGCAAAACAGAGTTTTGTTTTGAGAAGGAGGAAAGGCTCCTCGCAAGCCTTCTCGATGGAACCGAAAACTTTGGCCTTCTCGCTGGAATCCCTCTTCTTCCTCATCCACAGGAGGAAACGCTCCTTGCAAGCAATTTGCAACCAAGGCAGCTAGAAAGTCAGCTCTGGCGACCGGAGGAGTGAAGAAACCGCACCGATTCAGACCTGGAACTTTGGCTCTTCGAGAAATCAGAAAGTATCAGACCGACCTCCGATTTCAGACCTGGAACGGTGGCTCTTCGTGAGATCGCTCAGGACTTCAAGGCCGACCTCCGATTTCAGAGCAGTGCCATTTCTGCTCTCCAAGAGGCTGCTGAGGCTTACCTTGTGGATCTTTCTGGGGATACTAATTTGTGTGCCATTCATGCAAAATGTTTAGGGTTTTGGGTTTCTGAGTTTGGAATTGGGATCTCTGGTGCATCTGTAACCAAACTCTTGGCAAGCAAAATGTACAAATCTTTTTAGATTTGCAGCAAATCCTTGAGAAATCGAGATTAGGAGATGGTTTCTTGGACTCGTTTTCTACTTCTGATGGATTTGTCAAACAATGTATTCCCATTGATCTGACCTGCACTGCGTTGATTATTTCATACTACCACAACAAAAGATTTCCATGTCCATCGTTGAGATATTTCTCAGTACTCAACTCAGTAGACAATTACAGTCAGATTTCCATAGATGGTTGAGACAGCTTAAAAAAAAAAAAAGAGAAGAAGAAAAGCCACCACCAATAGAGCTTAACTCATTACCTATGTAAGAGATTCAGTCACTGGCTTGTTTCTTCTTCTCTAACTCAGAGGAGAGGAGATGAGTAATAAAAATTAGTGATGATTTTTAAGTAACTTTAGGATTTGGTTGTGGGTTCCATCAAAAATAGAAATTGACGAACGTCTCCATCTCAAATCGATTCAGTGATGAGGAAATTTGAAATCCAAGAATTTTTTTCCCAAGACCATCAAAAGTTTCATGCAAAACTCGATCCGAATGAAATAGAAGCAACTTGATTTTGTGTATGGTGAGGGACTCAAATCCTCTCCAGCGCTGGAGAATCTTTAGCGGGGATCTAGCGGCTGGAATTCATCTAGCGTGGATTTTAATACATCGGGATTTGTGCTGAGTGAATTCCATCCGGCAGATCCCTGTTGGAGATTCTCCAGTGTCGGCGACTGGAGTTCATCTAGTACGGATCCCAATACATCAGGATCTATGCTGGGTGATACATCAGGATCTACGCTGGGTGAACTCCAACTGGCGGATCCCCATTGGAAACTTTCCAGTGTTGGAGAGGATTTTCTTACATATAGCCTTTTGATGCCCTAAGTGTTAGAGCCGTCCGATTTAATCAGTCCAGTTGTTGCTCATCTAACGGCGGTTGGATGTCATCCAATTTTAACGCAAGCTGTAGAATATCCAAATCCAGCTTCGAGAGAGTATCAAAACCGTACCCAAATCGTCTCCCATTGGAATGCCCGCCGGGTGCACTCCAACTGGTGCTCTCCAATGACGGGAGAGGATTAGGGTCTTGCAAGACCGGATTTGGACCATTTGACTCGTCTGCTATGCTGGATTCAGTAGAGGTGGTGGCACTGCCAAGATGATTGGGATCCTTTGTGGTGAAGTCACCCTTGTAGTGAGGATCCCACCCATTTAAAGTGGATTCATATGTATCTCGATGCACTTTGAATGAATCAGGATACATGTCGATGCACTTTGAGTGAGTGAGATCATCACTGCAGGGATGGCCTCACTACATAGGTCCTTAAAACAATAATATCTAAATGATCATATAAGCTACACCACATCTACATGACTGGATCTGAATGGAATAAACCTAACCTTTCACACTTGAACACAAACAAACACTGATCAGATCAACATGGATACAATTGCAACTGCAGATCTCCAAGCAATTATGGCCGGCCATGGATATATATATATGACGACCTAATTCACAACTTTGTGAGCGAGACGATAAACCGAGTAAACCAAAAGGAAAACTTGAGTGAAACAATAAGAAGGGAAGCAAAGAAGGACAGTCCAACTGAAACCCCAACATGGATGCAGAAATTGCTGTATACATTGCATATCTTGTGCCAATTCAAATGATGATTCCCCCACAGCCCTATATAAGCAACACCACCTGCTGTCCTTAGGGCTGTAGCCACCACCCCAAGCATCAGCTGCACCAAAAACATATCAAACTTAGGATTATTTATTTATTTATTTATTTATATGTATGTATCCTTTTATTCATTAATTCTTCAACCATTCATTGTTCAAAATAGGGGTTAAAACCTTGCCAAGGGCAACTAAAGACTATCAAAGTTTCCTGCAAAACTTGATCCAAATGAAAGAGAAGAAACTTGATTTTGTGTATTGTGACGCATTATAGCCTTTTGATACCCTAAGTGATTAGAGCCATCTGATTTAATTAGTCCAGCTGTTGCTCATCAAACGGCAGTTGGATGTCATCCAACTTTAAACCAAGCTGGAGACGACTCACTGCAGAGGTGGCCTCACTACAGAAGATCTTTTTCCCTGCCAAGATGCCAACAAGTGGAGTCTTTTCAATCTGATGATTGGGCCAAAATTGACATAACTTAAGACTACACCTTTCGATCCACCGAAACAACACTGAATCTGTCTTGTTTGATGCATTACCGTGTGAAATTTAAGTTATTCCTAGGTGGGCCGTGTAGAAAATTAGAACTCTTTTATCAAACTTTAACCTCACGTATTTTTGAATGGTTCATCTACATGTGCTTGCATTGTGATCCCATCATCATCTATATTTGGTGGGTCACACACTTTAGAGGTGGATCCCACACCACATCGACAATGATGAAATTCCATGGAGAGTATATTTACATGCTGGTGATCCGAACTCTACTTTTTTACCAATTTGAACTCCACTTATTTGAGGCTGAAATTTGATCACAGCAAATACAAGAAGGACCCCAACCACGGCATTGTTACGATCATTTTTTAGTTTTATGATAATTAATCTTATGTTGGTTTTGTAAAAGATTTGGTGTGGATTGATACGATCTTGGGTTCCTTTAACTTACAAGCTGACTTTTATGAAAGTTCTTTCAAAATTTGTTTTAGACACATTGACAATTTACTATTTGCTTAATATTGGGGTTCATAAACAGCACAATATATGTTCCTTTTACCGTTTACATTACTATTAATAGGAACAGCGAAGCACCCACAATGCCGTGACAGCTACCACTGGCATAAGTACAGAGGGAATCGTGTACATGTTTTCTTACTTCTGACTCATAAACCCATCAGGTTGATACAGATACATAGTTGATACAATATTGTTTGCTGAATCAACATGGAAATCAATACCTGATCGACATGGATCGATATTAATAGACAGGTAACCAATACAAACCAATACCAACCGGTAAAAAGGTATTACAGCATTAGCATATCCGTTTCGATACGGTAAACTAAATCCATGGCCCCAAAAAGGAAAAAGATCGAACTGTTATAGGTGCCGTTCTACTTTTCAGATCAGTTCTAAATACACCTTCCCTAGGAGCCCGAACATCTCCTATGCGTACGGGCATAGGAGACGCGATGGAGACCGTTGGATGACTGCCACGTGGAAAGGCTATCATCCAATGGTGATGATACAAAATCGCATGTTAGGTTTCTGCCTATGATGCAACACAAGAAAATTTCCTGATTTTGAATCTCTAAATCAAAATAGGCGAGAGAGAAAATGGAAAAACAAGACTCTCCGTGCGAGAAAACCGAGAGAAAGCTTGAAGGAGAAGATTTAGCAGAGTTTGAAGAAGGAGACGATTTAGCAGAGAAAGAGCTTGAAGAACGGAGATGAAGAACAAAGAGTTGGTGTTTACGACGTTCATCATCTGTCTCTGCTTCTACGTCTGTGTCTGCTTTGTGAACAAGACCACCCTTGTTTGCCATAATAGTGTCGTCTTCTCCAAGTCTTACTGCCCGTAATCTCTCTCTTTGTCTCTCTCTCTCTTTCTCTCTGAGTTTCTATTAATATTTTTCGTTGATTTGAAATTTTTTGATATTATTGTTATTATTTTATATGTGGCTATGCCCTAGTCTGTAAGTAATCTGATTTTGAACCCTAAAAGAGATGGAAAAGCTTGTCATGACATGTATTTATAGGTTTTTTGTGATATTTAATGTTTATTTACTCTTATCTTGGTGGTAGTTTGGTTTCTGAGTGAAGGGCTTGTAAATCCTTGAACCTTCCTAGGCATCGTAGTTTGGTTTCATTGAAAAGCTTGTCTCTTTTCTTTTGTGTTTTGAATGATACATTTGATACATTCTGCTTGAAAATTATGGCTGAAATAAATTTATGGTTGCAGATTTACAAGTCACTTTCTTGAAGGGAAACTTGAAAACAAACTTTTGAGACTCTAGTGGTCATCACTGGTTATCATTCATCTGTTTACCTGTGAATAAAATTGTTGGAAATTCTTAGTTGTCTTACATTTCCATTTTTTCTGTAGACTGTTCTTCTGATGTCCTAGGATTGAATTCACAGAGTTTGGTGTGTAGTTCTCCTCCTACAATTAGTTCATGGTGCATACTATCAGTTTGTCATAATTTTTTATGCATTAGTGATGGATTATTAAAAACCGACCTGTAGCGGTCATACAACTGAGTGAATTGTATTGAAAAAACTGACCTCAACAGGTGATATACCATCTGTTATTAGCTCGAGTATCAGCTTTTGTCATGTTTTGATAGAAAGAAAAATGAGCTTGGGGGGGGTGGAGGGAGGGGTTAATATGAATTCGTGAATGGTGGATTTATATTTGGATTATTGTTTCAAGTGAGATTGTCTTAATGCTTACCTTTGCCTGATGATTAAATGAGTGCTGATACATTGTATATACTTGTTGAATTTCTGCTTGTGTCTAAATGTTCCTGTGTATATACAATGTTTCAGCAATCTAAAACTGACATTGGTTTTTCTTTCTTCCAACAGTTGATGGAAAAGAAATTGGAAGCAGCCAAAGCAAGTTATTGTGTCAGGCTAATATTTTAGATCTTTAGAGGATATGATAGACAGAGAAATTGGTTTCCCTTGTAATTCAATAGGTGGTTAGTGCAAGCTAAAGAGGATATTGGACATGTAAGAAGTTTTGATTCAGCTGGATATGATACAGAGAAATTTGTTTTAAATGATATTTGTATTTGAATGATTATTGAGTTATTGATCCAACAAGAAAAAGTTCTTGCAATTGTGAGTTGCATCTAATCTAAAATTGATCCAGTTACCTCCCTTGGTCTAAAATATTTGTAGATGAGCCTGTGACATGCTACTTACAAGGGTTCATATACAAATGATAAGATTGCATAAGGTGGCTAAGTAAAGCTACTCACACAACTAAAACCTAAGAGGTACATTAGTTTCCTTGAGAAAGGTGATGATTTACAAGAGGAAAAAGATCTAGTGGTTTTTTTGTGGTGGGTCTTAAGTCTCAACAAATTGGAGGACTCTAGTAATATACGCTCCCACAGGAAGAAATAATGATGGAAGGAAGATATGCAGGATCTAGAGTGAAAATCCAATCGCTCATGACTGAACTAGCTACAGTTCTAAGAATCAAATAAAGTTCTTATACATCATCATCTGCTTCAGCATTCATGCCTTCATTCTTATTTCCACCAATCCATAATTCCACATCCATAGGCTCTCTCACACACTCTGCAACAAACTTTCTGTATGGCCAAATTAAACAGAGAAAACTTTGGTTCAATGGACATAGCTTTTTCTTGAAACAATTGAAAAATTAAACTATTGTTTTATTAGAGGTAGATGTACATGTTCTCCACTAAACTCATACAAACAAAAAAAAACAAAAAAAAAAAAAAAAGGGGGGGGGGGGGGGGGCGCAAAAGGAACCAAACAATTACATTCTTTCTCTCTCTGTTTAACCCCTCCCCCTATGCATTCGTCCCTGCATTTAGAACCCTGAAAGTATTTTCCTTTTAGGAGGGGATCGACCCATGGAAACATCAATGTTGTGCACTATACATCCACACAAAAACAATCATGAATCACTCTTGGAAAGAAGGAAAACTTTTTTTCCTCTGCTTTCACTTGTAAAGGAGGGGACCCATGGAAACGCCTCTTTTGCTTGAGCTTCACACTCCTTGTTGTACATCTGGTTCCATTCAGAAGGTGTAGGGCAGGGATTCCCCCGCAAAATAAAAAGTTGTAACAGTTAATATTAAATAGAAGCATAAAACAAATTTCCTGGGAACTTAAATAAGTTGAAAAAAGAATAGCAAAACCTGAAAACAGATGAGGTGCATTGTAACTATCAACATAGGCTGCATCTATCAGGTTTAGCAGCTATATTATGAAGGACGTTTAATATGTGCATAGTAACTATCAACATAGGAAGGCAGCTGATAAGTATGTGATTTTCATATTTTTATTCCCTTTGTACTATCCTTTTTAATGTGTTTTATACCTTATTGAACTGAATATGGTGAATTTTATTAATTTCACATATTTTATAGACATTGTGAATTAATTGTTAAAGGATAAAAAAATTTCAGCATCCTTAATATTGACGTTCTGAGTTTCATGCAGGTTTTTGATATGAAAAGAGTTTCAGAATTGAAAATTTTTCTTCAGTAAAGTTGTAGAGGATGTCTCAACCTTTTTGGAATGGTATTATAAAAAAAATCTGAGTTTGTTTGGATTTCCAAATGTGGCTTCAAAGTCTAACATGAAAATCTAACCGAATCCGAATTAGATTAGCCATCTGATCTGATTAAAGCATTCGACGGTGGATGTAAATTCCATAAAGAATCTCCTAATCAAGTTAGGAAACCTAAACCTACAATAGAAGACTCCAAAGAAGAAAAGAATACTACAATTTCATAATTTTAAATAGAGAAGGACTTTTAAACAAAGAATGAATCCTATACATAAAGAAGGAGTTATAAGTTACAAAGGATTGTCATGTTTTATATATAGGACACTAGTGTGATAATCAATCTCTTTCTCTCTCTCTCTCTTGTTGAAAATTTTTCTATCTCTGAAAAGATTGTAATGTCTAGCTAATCTTCTTATTCAGTTCAAGGGGATTTTAAGGCCCAAACTCATGTCAATAGTGCAAACTCTCTCAATTCTAATAAAATGAACGGCCTAATATGACGCGACGTATATGATAGAACTATAGCGGTTTACGTTTTCTAATTTCTTCCCTCAATGTGAGAGATTGCCTTTTGATTACGGGAGGGGGGGGGGGTGTGGGTTATCAGAAGTATTCGGGTCAAAATTATTCGAGAACGTTGTTCTTCTTCTCTCTTTTATTGGAATTGCTTATTTTATTCTTTTCTCTTTAATTATGATATTTGTCTCTGAATAATTCAGTAATGGCCTACTGAATCAGTTAGATTAATATTAATTGTTAGATCTAGAATCTGTGATACGTAATCATCCTGATTCTAATCACAAGTAGCAAACAGTGGTAGATGATTATGTTCAAGTTTTCGTCTCATCATTGTGGATAATATAACCTAAGTTAAATAATCTCCGCTTGTGTGTGATTGTTGCTTAGATTGATCTGTTTACCACCCTTTTAATGCTGCCATTAAATTAAACATTAAGAGCTTATTTAGTGTTGTTCAATAGTTAGATCTCTCTGAAAAGCTTGTTTTAGTAGAGATACTTGAGGGAAAACTCGGGTAACAGAGCTTATTGTTATCTAGGGTCTTTAATTCTAATTGAAAAGAAAAGATTAATGTTGCGATTAATTTTATTCGTTGCATGTGTGGGTGGATATTGAACCAAGAACTGAATATTCTCATCTAATTATCTTCCTATTTAAATTTTGTCTGTTTACTTTCAATTTAATTCAAACAACCAAACCCCCCCTTGTTATTGTGTTTAATTAACATTAATTAGTATATTTAGTTTGAGTAGAATATAAATTTTAATCAATTCATTCTCTATGGGATCGACTTTTGTTTATCCTATTTATAGTTTATTAATCAGATAAGTAAAGAAATATTTAATTAAATTGATGCATTCGACATGCTACCAACAGCAAGTGTAAGTTTACATCATGTTAAACCAATTTTGTTTGTCAATAACAATATGCTAACTTAGATGGAGGAAAAAAAGGCATAAAGAAGAACCCATGGCAGCAATAGGAACAGTTAGGAGTACTCCCAGGTATTACTACCCTCACATACATTCATTCTATCCCAATCCCTCAATTTGGTTGCTCATGAGCTAGAGTAATGGTAGTCCAAGCCTCCATGACCTTGATATGAATAAGATATTCCCCAACAATTCAATGAGCAAATATCCCTGACATAAGCCTCCAAGGGCATCTTAACCCCAGAAACGGGCCAGCTAATTATGCAAGCAGATCTCTACCCACTAAGAACAACTGTACATAACCCCAAGAAATAATACGTTCTGCAACCAAAGAATTCATTTAGGCCATGCTACTCTGCTGCCACCGAGTCAACAACTCCATTGACCTTGAGTGTAGTCTGTGACTCTCGACAACTCTTAATTAAATTATCCTTCAATGACGGAAGGGCATAAATTATCAATAGAAAAAACATCAAAGTTGAGTTTTCTGATGTTCTTAAAAAAGGAAATGGGGAGTGGAGGGGCAGGGACTGTTATAGAGCAGGTGCTGAGTGGGTAAGAAACTTAAAACGATGTAACCTCAAAATTTCCAACCTTTTATCCCACTTCAGTCGTAGTTAGAAGACCACCGGAAAAGACTAGAGCTATAACAAGTAATGAACCAATAACGAAGCCACAAAAAACACTGCTAGATTTTTAATAGTTAAGCTTCAAGATCACTCGCAGATTCCTCCTCCTTGTAGTAAACCAGAAAGCTGGAACGCATCATCATAACATCCGGGGATAGAGCAAAATAAATGCATAAATATATACGCTCATGTTCGAGCAATCAACATAGCACAAAATTAAGAATGGAAACCGACAAAAACAGAAGAGATTCCACACAAAGAATCAATAGTCAAAATTGAATCACTAACTAACCAGGGAAACCAGGAAACTCAAATCAATGAGGACCCACGAAAGAAACAAATGTATCGAGAAGAGGGAGAAAGCGGTATGTGGGTATCTACCAAAATGAATATAGAACAAAGAATCAAAACTTTCTCTAGAGCTTCTCGAGAAACAAAGTAGACAGTAAGCTGCAAACCAGTCGAACTGAAACAAACAACCGATGACATTTGCCACTCAAAAGAAAAGAAACAAGCCTTTCAATGAAACCAAACTAGGATGCCCAGGAAAGTTCAAGGATTTACAAGCCCTTCACTCAGAAACCAAACTACCACCAAGAGAAGAGTAAATAAACATTAAATATTATAAAAAAAAAACCTAGAAATACATGTCATGACAAGCTTTTCCGTCTCTTTTAGAGTTCAAAACCAGATTACGTACAGACTATGGCATAGCCACATACAAAATAATAACAATAATATCAAAAAATTTCAAATCAATGAAAAATAATAGTAGAAACTCAGAGAAAAAAGAGAGATGATTACGGGCAGTAAGACTTGGAGAAGACGACACTGTTATGACAAATAAGGGTGGTTTTCTTCACAAAAGTAGACACAGGCGTAGAAGTAGAGACAGATGATGAACGTCACGAACACCAACTCTTTGTTCTTCGTCTCCGTTCTTCAAGCTCTTTCTTTGCTAAATCGTCTCCTTCTTTTTCAAACTCTGCTAAATCTTCTCCTTCAAGCTTTCTCTCGGTTTTCTCGCATGAAGAGTTTTTTTTTTCCATTTTCTCTCTCGCCTGTTTTGATTTAGAGATTCAAAATCAGGAAATTTTCCTATGTTGCACCGTAGACAAAAACCTAACATGTGATTTTGTATCATCACCGTTGGATGATCGCCTTTCCACGTGACGATCATCCAACGGTTTCCGTCGATTCTCCTATGCGTACGGGCATAGGAGACGATTCAGACTCCCTACCCTAGTTGAGCACTACCTTAGTAATCGTTTACTCAGAGATGACGGCGTGCAATCATAATTCATAAAGGAGCAACATAAATATGTAATTTGGCTAGAAGGAATTGAAGCGGGGTGATTTAAGGAAAAAAAAAAAGTTGTCTACGATTTAGTTTCTTAATTGACCATCAAGCCAACTATAGTGGAGTCTATCATAATTTGGACTCTACCCCTTTGTTGGACCAGCCTAATTTCGAGTCTTTCGACTCTCATTCGATCTAATTTTCTGTGCTTTTTCATTCTCAAGGGTCCCGATCCTGACTTCTTTCCAAGGTGAGGTTGAAGCCATTAATGTAAGATATTTTTTATGGATTAAATTAATTATAAGGTTAGTTGGTTCAGTGGGAGTCTAATTACAGGTAGATCGATTTAAGTATAATTAGAGATGGACCAATCTGGTCCACTGTGGGACTGGTCCAGGACTGGGGATGGTATTATAAATACCAATGGTTAGAGTCCCCACAGCCACGGTGTTATTTTCTTCTCCTATTCCCATACGCAGAGAAAAGGTCAAGGGATCCCGACAGACTGTGGAAGACTTTGATCCAAGCATTCCAAGCATTCAAAGCAAAGGTAACGGTCGAAAATCAATCTGGAGCAAGAGGTATGTGTCTAATCATCTCTTTTCAATACCCATTGTATTCTAGTAATCTGTGTGGTGTGTTCGTTAGGGTTCATGGAAAATCCCATTGGAAAAATCCAAAGAAGATCTAAAAAATCTTACAGTGGTATCAGAGTCACTCACACAGACCTAAGATCGATGGAAAAATATTGTAAAGATTGTATGTTTGAACGGATTAGAAAATGGAGAAATAGCTAGTGATAAGATTGTTGTTGGGTAACTCCAAGGTAGATTACTCAAAGATGGATAGATTAACCAAAGATAAGTAGTTTGACTAAATATTGTTAAGTCAGATAAGCATATCTAGAAAGGGATAATGATTCTAGGACTCCCAAGGTATTTGGGGTAAGAGGGTCTTGAAGACTGTTGGCTTGAATATTATAAAGTTTCTTTTATATTCAAATGTTTTTTCTGCTCTTGATTTTACTTTGTTTTATGTTTATTGTTTGACTTAACATATTGTTCCCATATTAAAAATATAATGATGTTATTTGAAATATCAGAATGTAAAGTTTTTCTTTTCAATTAAATTGAAAAAAATTATGCTTATGATATTGTAAGGTAAATGATTGCATGTAATGTTGATCGTATTTGTTATATGATGTGGTGAATAATTTTTCATGTTTGACTGTGCAATCTTGGGTTTAACTAGTTGTACCAGTCATAGTTGATTTCTAGGGCAATGTAGAGACAGATTGAAAATGTTTTCTTGGAATTATTGAAAAGATTTTGTCTGTGGGAGTCTTTAGATTCTCTTAGTCAGTGAGAGTGTTTAGATCTGCTTGGTTAGTGGGAGATCTGATAATTGATGGTTTATCTGTAATTGATTGTTCTGCCTGTGGTTTAATGTGCAAGATTATTGGTGAGCATTTATTGCTTGTATGTATTTTTTATTATTTAAGACATGTCAAAATTGCAAGGTGATATTTAGCCAAAGAAGACGGTAAGTCAAAGTATGATATTAGTCCAAATTGGAGGCGATTTGCCTATATAAAGTTGGATAATATCAAAGTGCGTTGACCTATAAGGATTTTAAGGTAACGGGATCATGGTAATTCGATCATTGGACTCAAGTATTCATCTCAAAGTGATTTATGTCATTAAGTAGACATCTGTATGTGAATGACATAAAGGGGTACACTGGATGTGTAGGAGTACTTTTCCGCTGTTGTTCGACATTGGTAGGCTTGATAACTAGATCAAAGTAAATGATGATTTTGGTGTAATTAGATTCCATGGCCACATTGGATCAATGGTGAATTTATAATTAATATAGCCCAAGTGGGAGATTGTAAGATATTTTTATGGGCTAAATTAATTATAAGGTTAGTTGGTTCAGTGGGAGTCTAGTTACAGGTAGACCGATTTAAGTATGATTAGAGATGGACCAATCTGATCCACTGTGGGACTGATCCAGAGTTGAGGGTGGTATTATAAATATCAATGATTAGAGTCCCCACAACCACGATGTTATTTTCTTCTCCTGTTCTCATACGCAGAGAGAAGGTCAAGGGATCCCGACAGGCTATAAAAGACTTTGATCCAAGCATTCAAGCATTCAAAGTAAAGAAAACGGTCGAAAATCAATCTGCAGCAAGAGGTATGTGTCTAATCATCTCTTTTCAATACCCATTGTATTTCTAGTAATCTGTGTGGTGTGTTCTTTAGGGTTCATGAAAAATCCCATGGAAAAAAACCCAAAGAAGATCTAAAAAATCTTACAGATCCTTCCCCTTTTGTTTTAGTGATGAAGAGGTTTTATTGGATCAATGAATGATTAATTGGATCTTAGTTTGATGCCAATTTGGCTAATACGATTCTTCTCCTTCCCCCTTGTGGTGATATAACTGAAAAACAAGTTTGTTTTTCTGATTAGGTGATTGTCCACCATTCGAACAAATTAGACAATCAAACGAGAGGTTTTATCAAGGAGTCATTCGATAGTGATCCTTCGAACAACAAAAACTCTTTCAATGTACCTTTGTGTTGGGAGAATAATAGTGGTAATTACTCTCACCATTCAAAGAGTGAAGGAGATGTAGAGGGAATTCTTAGTTTTGCTTCTCTTGTTTACATGAGAAAGAGTATTTGCAATCGTATTCTTTACAGTTGTCACCGAGAAATTAAAAAAATGAGTATAGCATAGTGCCTATTTTCTTCTTTGTCTTAGGCTTTTGTTAATTATGTTGTAAACTTAGTCCAAGCTATTAGTGTTGATTTGTTGTGTGTTTTGTCAAAATTTTTCCCAATAGTCCAATTTATTATGTTCTCTTTTTTAATCAATAAAATATATACTTTAAAAAAAAGAGTAAATATAATGATTTTTTTTTTGGTAAATAAATATAATGATGTTTTCGTTTGCACTTAATGATGTTTTTCATTATCCCATTAATTGGCACTAAAATATTTTCACCTCCTCCTTTATGCCTTGCAAGAATCATGCATCTTTTTATATACTTTACACCATCTTTATTTCTAAGTTGACACCCATTAAAATTTTTCACTTCCCACTTTATGCCTTATGTGTATTATACTATTATACATCTTTTTATATGCCTCACATCAACTTTATTTCCAAGTAGACACCCACTAAACTTTATCTTCTTTTTATGTTGTGGTCAGTTTGTGGTCTGCGCATTAGTTTTTGGACTCATTTGGAAAAAATTAAGCATATCTCTTTACAAACCCATCCATTGCCATTCCTAAAGGGTTCTTCCAGCTTGGTTTTGACCATGGCTTATCTGCAATGTGTATATCAAAATACTGTTTCTGAATTTGGCCCAAAGTTTTATCACATTTTCTTATTTGTCTTCAAACTTGTAAATATATTGTATGCACACAGTAGAAGGATGAGAAATTTTCAGAAAAATATTTTCACTTATTGTTCAGTTCCTTCTGAGTTCACTTGGCATGTGCATCGAGTGAACTTCAGCTGTTGAATCATATCTAGAATCCCTCAAACAACAAGAGAAGATGACCCCCGGTGTTGTGGTTATCATATTCCCTTAGCATTAGTAAAACCATGGAATTGATCAAAAGAAACATAGCATCATGTTTCCAAAAGCTCTATTTGTTTCTATATAAAATTTTTACTTGAAAAATGGAGCAGATTGATTTTTTTTTTCCCTTCAATTTTCATTATTTGATTTTAAGATTTTTTTCCAATGTTTGTTCGTAATTTATTTACCTAATAAAATCATTCGAATATTATATAAAATATCATTAAAAACAAATTTGAATTATTCAACCCTATCATATGATAGATGCAAAAACTCCATACGAATGAGTCTCATATGTACAGAAACCATATGTGATCTATCCAAGTAATAAAAGGTACCCTCAAGGAATTAATTTTTTTATCAGAGAATTCTTACAATAATATTATGCGTAGAATTTGTCAGAACAAAATCCAAAATTTGTATGATCCCTGTAAATTTTTCTCCCATTTTTTATTTGAATTTTATGAATAAAATTTTATTCTTCACTATTTTAAACAGAAACAAACAATAGAAACCCCCTATATACTCTGTTGTTCTTTCAAAAAATTAAATTAGAAAAACAACTTTGATATGTGATCTCAATCTCCTCTTTCCAGACCACTGAGAATCCAAAATGGCCATAAAAATAACCTCCCCCAATTGAGCATAGGCTCATATAATTTTTTAATCTATCTTCACCGTACAAAGAACAATGCAACCAGACCAAATTCCATACCCACATACCTGCAAAAGCAAAACCCTAAAAAATTAGGCATGATTTAAGAACCAAAACCAGTTGTGAGTTGTTGTTCTCTCATTCTCCCTAGAAATTGAGCATGTTTAAGGTACCAGAACCCAGGATTTAATGACATTTAAAAAAGTTATTTACTTGTGCCTAATATTGTTCTTTTATTAGGTTACCTATAAAGTCGTAACCTTTTTCTGCTCTCCTTTAATGAGCCTTCCTTGTTTGCAAGGGTGGAAGCTTATCTGCTAAAAAATCCCTGCTAAAAAATCCCAGCACTTCCAGCATAAAACCCAACAGCATTTCAACTGAGCACTCCAGGGCAAGATTCAATCACTATGACAAATGCAAGAGAAGCTATGGCAAAAAGGGTCTTGCCAGAGGGCAATGACTCATTTCCTGTGTTGGATGTAACTGGAGTTATGAGAGAAGCAATCAAGCTTCCTTCCAAGAACTGGAAACTTATGACCTCTGTGACCCTCCTTTTGCTTCTTCCATACTCTATCCTTGCTCTACTTCATTCCGTCATAGCTGGGCCTCTAATAGAAGTGGTGGAGGATTCGAAAGATGATTCTAGAGTCCAGAAAGATTTTAGAGTATTGATAGGTGTGGAAGTATCTTTCTTTGTGATCTTCTGTTTTATCTCCTTGTTTGGGATTTCAGCCGCCATTGGCTCCTCTGCTCTGACTTACCTGGGGAAGAATGTGACTCTCAAGGAGTTGTTACTGATTATTCCGGTCACATGGAAGAGACTCATGATCACAGCTCTGTTTGTTACGCTCCTCACTGTTGCTTACGTTTTTCTGATTCTGCTCGTCATTGGTGCCTTTGCTCTAGTTACCACAACTGGTGCCAGTGTTGCCTTGAGGGCCATTGTGGGCTTTCCTGCTACCTTATTTTATCTGTACATGGCTGCTGTTTTTATGTTGGGCCTTGTGATTTCAGTTGTAGAGGAAGACTGTTATGGAATCAAAGCACTTGGGAAAGCTAGAGATCTCATCAGGGGCAGCAAGATTCAAGGATTCTGTATCACGTTGCTTCTTGAGCTATTAACCGGTCCGATTTCTTTTTTGTTTATTCTCATTACATTTGATGATGATTTAGAATTCATGGCTCAGATGGCTTTTGTATCTGTTGCGGCTGTTGTCTTTTGCATTGCAAGGCTTTTTGCCTTGGTAGTGTATACCGTATTCTACTGTGGATGCAAGAAGAGTCATGGAGAGGAAGTACATGTTGAATTGGGATCTGGTTATAGATTAGTACCAAACAATTGCTTGTCTTAATGCTTCTTCCCGCAAGACTGTGCTTAGCTTTTGTGGGGCATATTGTGGTTATCCCTTCTTGGGGTTTAAGATAGGTTGTTTGATCATGGATGTGTAACGTGTTAAACAACAACAGAGATAGTATGAGCATTGTATTCTCCTACATTTTCACTGTCTTCACTAATCAAAAGAGCATCTTTACTCCCACTTCTTAATGGCCCTTTACATTATTCCCTTGACTGAGCTCCTACAGTTGATTAAAACTCAATGGTAGATTCTGGTTGCAATCTATTGTCTTAATGCTTATGTGAAGAAATAAGTGGTGCAGCTGCTAATCCAAAGAATTCTGATCACCTTTATGTTCTGGTTGTTGATACCATGGAGATCCCAGTCTCCTTTCTCAATAGCTCATCAACCAGGGTTCTGAATTCCCCTTTCCCACTTAACATTGTCTCATCTAATTCTGTACTTACATATTGTACAAATACCTAACTAGATGCAAAATGATACAAGCACATAGAAAGATGATACAAAGTACTATTGTCACCTGGCTGCAAAAGCTATACACTAGAAAATTTTGGGATGATTAAAGAACCAAAAGCCAAGTGCTCATCTCACATCTATAACATTATGTCAAAAACTGTTCCTTCTTTAGTTCTTAATTAGCTAAATGTTTCCTCCTTTATTATGTTACTTCCTCCACAAATATGAGGATAACTCAAGAATTATGGTAACTAGGCTTCAACTTTTGTCATCTCATTTCCATTAAAACCTAGCAGCATGTCAAGGTCCATCACTAATATAAAAGCAGAAGCCATGGCTTAGGAGGTCTTAGCTCAAGAATTATGTGTAATGCTGGATATAACTGGAGTCCTGAGAGCAGCCATTGAACTTCCTTCCAGAAATAGGAAAACCATGGTCTCAGTCACACTCCTTGGGCTTATTCCTTTCTCTGCCCCTGGTATGTTTCATGCTTTCTTAGTGAGGCCTCTGCTACAAGAGCTTGAGGACTACAATGACACCCATTCTACAGAAGCATCTTCGTGGGTCTTGAATTTGCTTTCTCACTGGTCTTCTGAGTTGTTTCTCTATTTATGATGGCTGCAACTGTATTCTCCTCTGTTGTAACTTACAAGGGTACGATTATAAGAGTTAAGGAGTTGTTATTGATGATCCGTGTGACATAAAAGCTTGGCCATCACTAGTTTATATCTTTCGGGTATCACCATCGCTTATGTGTTCTATGTCTGATCATGCTTGGGGCCTTTGTTCTAGCTACTGCTGTTGCCATTGCTGCATGGATTAGTATTGTGGGTTTTCTGCTACATTAATTTATCTCTAATCACCCACTCTTTATGCTGGGTGATCGCAATGCTAGAGGGCTGCTATGGAATGAAAGCACTTGGGAAATCTAGGGAACTCATTGGAGGCAGAAAAATTCAGGGATTTGTCTTCATGTTGTTTCTAGAGCTACTGAGCACTCCAATTTCGTCTCTTGATTCTCATCACAGTTGATGATGATGAGGATCTTGAAGCAATAACTCAGATGGCTTTCGGATCGGTTCTCACTTTTCTCTTTTTTTTTGTTAAGGCTTTCTGCCTTCGTAGTGTACATATATTCTATTATAAAAGGCAAGAAGAGCCATGACAAGAATGTAGAAACTGAATTATGAGCTGGCTTAATTTTGTGCCATCAATTTCCATATGATGATCCTCTTCCCTTATTCGGCTTAGCTCTTGTAGGGCTTCTTGTATATATTCCTTCTGTGTTTTATTTAGGTTGTCTAATTTCTTTTTAACAACTATGATAAAGCATGTTTTAGAGAAAGTTAGTCGTCTATTCAACATCTTCACTCTTAATTTCTAGGGAGTTTTCATTCTTTTCCCTAAACCTTGAAGGTTAATTCCATTTGTCAAGCATTCTCCATTACATTCTGAATCTATATGGATACAGTATAATTAGGTGTATGTCATACTAAGAGTTTGGCGTCTCTATGAAGATAGTAACTCGGGTTAGCAGATTTGCTCCTTTATTGTCACCTTTTTTGTCACCTTTTGGTGTATAGAAAACCATCAAGTTCTGTTGATTGTGAAGGAGACTGCTGCAGCCAACGACAAGAGATTCCCAGGCAGAAGCTGCAAATGGACAGCATGTCACCTTCAGTAAATTCTGCGATATGAGTGTACTGAAATTATGAAACTCAATCGCTCAAATTTCCTTACTTGCAGCATGTTTTACCTATATGTTAACCCACTGCAATATTATAAACGGCCTTGTGTGATGAACTATGCCATCTTTTTCACTCTAATCATCCCTTATTGGGGAGGGCATCTTGAAGTATTTAAATGCTACTATGATCACAGGTTGCAACTGTGCTTTCCTATTAAAGGCATAAAATTTTATTGAACTCATCAATTTAATTGTAAGCTCTAATTCATGCCTTTTCAGATGGGTTGAAATCTGCTAAAAAATCTTCTTGTTCCTTGCTTTTCAAATATGCTAGAGAACATGTGGTTCATTGTAATCCTTGGCAATTGAAGCCCAGGCAGGGAAAACTAGAAGGGATTACATTCATTTAAGGTAGCTTTCTCTCTTATGTCTTAACTGGTACTGGGGAGCCTGGACCTGTACCAAATTGGTACTTCTAATTGAGTGCCTTAGGTCAGCTGGTTCTAACTCAGCTTTGTAACAAATAGAATAAGTGAAACAAAGTTAGGGAAGTCAGGATCACACAAAGATCTGCTGATCCCTAGTGAATTGGCTTTACTGACTTTGTTGAAGTCATTCTGGGACGAGGCATCTGTAGTAGAGGCATCTGAGGTAAACTTATCCACAAAACACCTCTCCCATGCACAAATGGAGTTTGAAGTGATGACAGAATGAACAAAAAAGTGGAAAACCCATAGAGGTCATCAGAGGCAGAAAACCCAATGGATTAGTCAAATGTTGCTTCTGGAGCTATTAAATGGTACAATTGCATTTTTTTCCATTCTTATACATTTTATGTTGATCTAAAATTCATGACTCAGATAGTCTCATGGCATTTGCATCTGTTATGACTGACGTCTTTTTCAATGCAAGGCTTTCTGTTGTCTGTTACACACCCTGTTTTATTATGAATGCAAGAAGAGCCATAGAGAGGAAGTACAGATTGAGTTGCAGACCTGGTATGGTTTAGTTTCCACCAATCTCCATATAATGCTTATACCCCTGAATCTTCTTAGCTGCCGTGGAACTGCATTTACTTAATGTCCTCTTTTGTGTTAGATTAACAAGCAATAAGCTAGTACAAGAATAATATGTCTTCAACATCTTTACTTTAACTTTTAGATGTCCTTAATTAGTCTTCTTTAGACCCTCTTCCCTTTATATGGGACAACTAGCATTCATCAATATCAACTGAGAAATCTTTTCCAGATATTCCGGCTTCTGTTACTTCTGTGGCATAAGCATTTCAGTAGCAATAGTACCCGGTTAATACCCAAAATTCGTAGTTCTTGATCTGGGATACAAGTTTCCAGGAATTTAAGGTCCTCCCATCTTGACAACCCAGAATTGCTTGAAAGAGATTTGGTGCACCAAACTCAAGTAGTGGTAAAAAATTTCATCCTAAATTTTGCTATAAAAATATAGTTCTGTTTGGTTACTGGTCAAGTAGAGGACTGATATGTGGATAAATGTTACCTTCTTTTTACATCAAAATTCTTTCTTCAGCTTTGAAGAGGGGTCTAGATCACATTAGTTCGTTGGTGAATTGTTTGAACTCAATTTGTACTTTTAGAAATGACGTCTTGGTCTTCTTGTTGAGGAGTTACAGAGCAAGATCAAGATCAAGAGATTTCTTTCTTTTAACATAATTATTTACTTACCCAATAAAGATCAAGTCTTCTTGTTGAGGAGTTACAGAGCAAGATCAAGATCAAGAGATTTTTTCCTTTTAACATAATTATTTCCTTACCCAATAAAGATCAAGGTCAAGAGCAAGAGAGAGAGAGAGAGAGAGAGAGAGAGATTACCCAGGAAATAAATCTTATAAGTGACAAATCAGATGGGGCCGAGGTTTTGTAGATCGGTACACCCATAAGCCCTTTTGTCACATGTCAAGCTTTGGCCCAATCTGACTTTACCATGTCAACTAGTTAGTGTTTTGAAAATCTAGGTCCATAGGGGAGTGTATATTGCTGCAATTTATTAAAAAAAAAAAACAGAAGGAAAAATTACGCATCTCCCTTGAACTTAGCCCTAATTCAAGGTAGTTCCTTGACTTTGGAGGAAATTATTTGAATCTCCTCTTCTTTGCAAAGTCTATTGTAGAGTCAAAGACAGACCCTGTCCGTTAGGATAGGTATGTTAAGTAATGACGTCACCTTGACTAAACTGATTTAATGTCAAAGTTGCCCTTAAATTGGTATGAACTTATCTTTTTACCCTCTCCTCTACTGCCATCCAATCAACCATACTGACGTTTCGAACCCTAACTCAACACAGTCAAGCCTTCTCCTACGAGCAGGGAAGACAACGACAACAAAGAAGGACCCATCAATTGATTCTCAGCACCTGTTGAGGAGTTTGAAGGGGACTCTCTAGAAAGAACAGAGAATTTTGGGAGACATTTCAGGAGAGCAGAGGAGAGAGGGGATTCTTTCGGAGAAAAGGATTGGGGAACTCCCACTGGTTTAAAAAAAGACCGGAAAGGGGCTGAGGAAGCCTTTTTCTATCTCTTTGAGGTTTTCTCTTTGGGATCTTCACTTTAATGAAGAAGATAAGAGGATTCAAATCATCTCCTGCCTTGGTATTAGCAGGAGACTCGGCTGCTTGTAGTCGATGCGCGACACGTGGTCATAGGAGAATCTGAGCCAGACAAACAGCGCTGGTGCATAAGGTGAAATTGTCTCGAAGTTTCAGCTTATCAAATGGCTGGTCGGCTCAAATTCTCCTATGGCCACGTGTTGCGCATCAACTACAGGCAGTCGAGTCTCCTGCTGATACCCAGGCAGGAGACAATATCAGCAGGAGACGATTTGAATTTTATTTTTCATCCAATTTCTGCTCCCTCTTTTTGAGGATTTTTGGTTCAGCCTTTGGGAACTTTCTCCTCAATAAAATATAGTAAAAAGAAAAAACTTTCCCCTGCATAATCTTCTGGTGGTTTTATTCTCAGTTCACCGATATTTTGATTCAAGTATACATCTCTATTTTTTTTTTTTTAGGTTTCATGGGTATTTTACTCAATTTCCCTTGCTGCTTATTCATTTCTTCTGCTATTTATTCTCAGTTCATCTTTTCTTCTTCATTGCTTAAATTGAATCATTTTCTTCATCTCTATTTCATTCTCCTTCTTTTGTTATTTGATCATTTTAATGAATTTCCTCCTTTTGTTTAATCAATTTCTCCTACTGTTTTATCTTCCAAGTTTGTTTCCTTTTCTTTGTTCATCTCTTTTTTAGACTTCAAAGCTGTTTGTTGTTATTGTTTTATCGATTTTCTTAGATTTTCAATTCTTTTTCTTTTTTTTAAAACTTCTCCTTTCCTTAATTTAAAAAAAAAAAAACCCCGCCCGAAAGTTGAAAAAAATACTTGAAAAATAAAAAATAATTTTTTTAAATTCCAAACCAAACAACCAAAAAACAAACCAAGGTTTTTTGTTTTGGAGGGTTTTTTTTTTTTTTACACCCATAAACGTCTTCCAGGGATCCCTCCCCCCCCACCAAAAAGGGGGAGAGGGGGGTTTTATGCTCTCTATGCATCGTTTTTTTGGACTTCAAAGCGGTTTGTTTTATCATATTTTTAAGAAAAATTACGGATACCTCTCCTCTAGTTTGCCCTTAATTCAGATACCTCCAACTGTCCAAGTCTTTCAAACAATTACAAAGACACCCCAAACAATTACAAAGACATCCCCTAAATCCAAATAAATAACATAAATACCCATATCGTTAGTGATTTTCTATTAATTAACTTCAAGTCACTTCAACTTCATACACAAAACACTGTATGGATTGCTTCTCCTTCTCGTTGCTAATCAGACTATTCCCCTCTATCCATCGGTAGGCATTACCATATAATTTGTTTATATGGATCAAAATGGTGAATCATTTAGGCAATTATTTTATGGGAAGAGGTTCTTGTGGAGATAGGAGAGGGTATTATGGGTAATTTATAAATAGAATCAGATTTTAATCAATTTAATCGATGGATGTTGGTAGGCCATAGTGTTGTATACCTAATATACTGATTAGAAATTTTTTCCCTTTTACTATGATTATTTCCGATGTCTAT
Organism: Protea cynaroides; assembly: GCA_028583415.1. NCBI lineage: Eukaryota > Viridiplantae > Streptophyta > Magnoliopsida > Proteales > Proteaceae > Protea > Protea cynaroides. The sequence continues at coordinate 122,208,579 of CM053276.1, read as the reverse complement.
TAGAAAAAGAAAAAACTAAAAATCTAGTTCCAATACAATCCCATCTGCCCTATTGTATCTTATTGCATATGGTGAATAATGGAATAAAAAAAATAGAGTAACCCAATTTTAGTTTCACGAATTACCAAAAATTAAAAAAATACAACTGCATGCAAATTTCTAAGTAATCAGCATGGATCTTAATCAATTCTATCTTTTTGTGCTATTGGGCTTGGCTGTCCATGTTTCTTAAACACGAGAGAGAGAGAGAGAGAGAGAGAGAGAGAGAGAGAGAGAGAGAGTGAGTGAGTAAGTGTATTCTTCCTACTCATCATCAGTGGGAGCTTCAATTAGAATCCCTATTTGAAAAAAACAAAAAGATGATCCAAAGAATCTCTAGGGATCCTAATCAGTTCCACCAATCGGCCCCAAACCAAAAACTAGAACTGATCCGGTGACATGACGGGTTGGACGGTTCCTCTTTTTAATGGGACAATTATTGGTCTTTTTACAGGTTCTGGTACAGAAACACAGAATTACAGATCGATGCCCAACCGCTAACACCACTACACCAGTGACTCACAAGTCGACAAAGAACCATAAATAACCATAGCGGAAAGCTTGTGGTGTGTAAATTTACAGAGTCGTACAAAAGCTAGTCCACTCGATAGGCGATAAACCACTTCAAAGAGTTGGGCATCTTTACATACCATTCTACGAAAGAGAAAAGAGGGAGATGATGGTGTCCTTGACTTTCACCATGAATGGCGCTCTTTCCTTATGCTCGTCTCACTACCACAGTCCCTTGAATTATCTCCCTGAAACAATTTTCAAGTAATCGCAATCCTGCAACCTTATCCTTAATTTCGTCTGGTTCTTTCTGGGTCTTTCGTGATTTCTCCTCTTTATTTGGTCTGTTTTGCCTTTTGGTGACTGAGGAAGATGGGCACTTCTCCGAATTAGGACTGAACCTCTTGTGGATATTATTGATTTTTATTTTTATTTTTTTTTATTATGGGTATTGATTATTGATCACAGCTGACTTAAAAGAGGCAATTCTGTGACAACAAACGTGATAAATTTGAATGATATATTTTTATACATGGATAAATGCAAAATTACTCGTTTCATTAGTCTCTTTCTGTCTCTATGAGTGTTATTTTGCCTTAAGGCTTAGGTTTTATTGATTTTATTTTGGAGCTAAGGTTCTTAAACCCTTAATGGATGACCCCTTTTTTTCCCGTCTTCAGCCAGGGATTACAAGAAAAGGGAGAAGTGAAGCTTTTAGCGCGTAGAAGTAGAGGGCACGCTTTACGGGTCTTGGCCAATCCTAATGTATGCATCAATTAGAAGCTTCTGCATGTATAATGCCGATATTTTTGGTTTGAATATGATCAAATATTATGTTGGTATGTGATGAATGGTTTAATGTATGAGTGTTTTGTCTTACTAGGAGTCCCATTGTTCAGTTTCCCTTTTTTTATTTATCAATTTCTCTTTCAATTGAATGGTTGTTGATAGAAACAGAAGAATATGTTGGTTTTAGGGCTCTGAGGCCCAATATCCTTGATATTTTCAGCTATGCGGAATTACCAGTCTTCTAATGGTTGTATGGCCTGCCACTTTTCTTTCCCGGTGCCGGTTGTTTGTTAAATTCAGCAGTGAAATGAAGCGATTGCAGGATGTTCTTCCCCTTTTGATCTGTTTATATTTATTGTAGGTAGAAAATGGTGTTTAACTTGCAAGCGGTGGAACCTTGATTCTTGCTTTGAGAATTTGGGAATTGAATCTCGCTTGTACAAGGGTTGCATACTGTCAGATTCTTAGTTCCATGCTAGGTACAATTTAGCCAAGTTGATAATTTTACTGCTCCTGTAAAATCTAAGAACTGAAGTATCCTTCATTAGAATGCAATTTGATGCAAAGTAACGGACATGTATGGACACAAGTGGAGAATTCATCAAAATGAAATTAAGCTACTCCTGTTAATATTTTATATTGGTAAACTGCTAAAAGGGTTGACATAGATACAGAACCGCACACACAGACATGTGCATGGAAGAGATTCTATTATTTTCTTTGATCCTTCATGTCTGTTCAAATATTATCGTTCTGATTTATATTTTTAAGATAATTTTTGGTATGCATGCTCCTGGGAGAAAGTTCATTAATTCAGAATACTCCCTCCTGCTCATGGAGACAATCCTTCTTATCTTTTTCGACTGTCCCAATTTTTTTTTCGTCCATCACATATGTTAACTAATAGGTTCTAAGAAAATTCACCACATTAATCCTTGCATTTATTACCACTTTGTATTTATTTTCTGCTTTCAAAAGCATTCTCCCAAATAGTGGAGGGAGACTTTTAGAAAATAGGGTTCCTTAACCACTTTTCCTTGAACTTCGGGTATTTACCAAAGGGAGCAGTCATTGCAGGACAACAGGAGTTGTACTTCTTTTCTTACTTGGGTCTTGTTATAGGACACCCACTTAGCTGAATCTAAAAAATCACACCTAACATCAAATATCTGCCACATGGCAGCTCCGATGTGGCCCACATTTTGTGGATAGGTTGTTCAAGGTCCTATATGGCCAATGTTCAGTCCAACCCAAGTTGGCTGGGTGGCAAATGAAACCATAAAAAATAAAAATAAAAACAAATGACTACAAAGAGGGTGCATGGGACCATGAGGGTATTCATAGACATTCATTTGGGGGCGGGGGGGGGAGTTATGCTATTACATGGGCTATTACATGGGAGCATAAATAATTGAATTTGACGCTTGAGTTTGACCCGTGGCCAGAGACTAGACCTTGACCTGCCTAACCAAGAGTTGGAATTGTCAACATCATCCTGGAAGTAGGCAAATTTGCTTTTAGGTGCTGTTCTGAAAGATCACCCTCCTGGGTGATTTATAACTTTTTCCTCTTTAAAAAAAATCCTTCATGGAAGATCTTGAAATAAAAAGCAAAAAATATGCAATTGGTTTCCGAGTTATAAATTATGATTTCGGGTTGGCTTCGCACTGACAATCCAATGGCATCAGGTACAAAGTTGGTTATAAGTTGCACAAGTGAGTATCATGTCTATGAGTTATTTTTGGCACCTTTGATGTTCATTAGATTTGTTTCCGTTGATTCAGTTATTAACTGTTAGGTTATCATCTGCTTATAGTCTGTTAAAGATATTGGACCAAGTTAAGAAACGGGTCAAGTTGAATATTTCATTGAATTTTCCAAATTTGTTTTTTTTCCCCCTTTTTTGGTGTTGACTTTTATGATCTCAAATATTTTCCACGTTCACAAGTAAATCCAAGCTTCTAAAGTTAGCAAAGCTTGATGTGGATTGGCATCAGTTCGAATACAATGAAGCTGGCCACTTGCCGTTGTTCCTTCCCTTCTTTGTTTGTCTGTCTCTGCTTTTTTTTCTTTTTTTTTTTGCTTACAACCGCAATATGCGTTTTGGTTGTAAGCTTGTTTTAGATATCAATCCATATGCTTTAGCACCTGTATGCATATAGCATGTATTTCATTCTGTCTTTTGTGACTTCTTTTCATTTCTATACAACTACATTATGTACTTTAGATGTTAGCATGTTTATAGCATATGTTTCATTCTTTAGATACCAATTCACATGCTTTTGCACTTGAAGGTTTCTCCAAGGAAAGGAAGTTTTACCAATGAGGTGGTCATGGTTGATCCTTTGGAGGCCAAGCGCTTAGCAGACAAACAAATGCAAGAGATCCAAGCAAAAGAGAGACTCATAGTATGTGAAAACTTTATCTAGAAACCAGTAGCTGGGGAGTTCTTTAGATCATATGTACTAGACATACCTTAACATCCTTGAATTTTTTAACATTACGGTTGCTGAACCTTTCATGAAAATGTGGTATGATTTTCTTTTATGATAGATTTTGTAATATCCTCCTAATTGATGGTTCAATGCATATAAAAGTTCTATAGTGACTAGATTATCATTAATGAGAGAAAAAAAGTGACTATATTATTTTTACTTTGTCCATGTTTTGGATAAAGAACTATGTGTAAATGGTGAGGAGACTATGAAGCTAATATTAAGATTGTTGGGTCACCTATGATAATTGATGAAACCGTTATTTGAAAGGAAGGCTTGTTCCTTTTATATGTATATGTGTTGGTTGATGCATAGTTTTGTATATAAACCTGACCTTTCCTAGTCCATATAACATGTAAACCCCAACTTTACAAAATTAGTTGAAACAGAGAGGGAGACAGAGAAGCAATAAATAAATAAGAAGACAAAGGTATTATGGACATGGTATCGGTGTCGGTATTGGTATCGGTATCGGGTCGGCTGACCTGTCCGATTCGTATCGGTTTTGGACCTGGCCGAACTCCAATCCCAGCCTGTATTAATACTATTTTAATAAGGATCGGACACGTGTCGGTTTCCCATTGGATCCGTACACTGATCCGATCCCGGATCGGTTTTGGACATAGCTGATATTGTGTCCGATACCTAGATTTAGAACCATGCATGCATCAGACATTTCTACTATAGCTTGATAAGTCATTCATACTATTTAGCAGATAAGGTTGAATTTGACTGTTTTGGATTTTCTTGTGGCCTATGAAATTTCATCTATTTGTTAGTAGAAGTCTAGGTTTGAATACTAATCACATTAACTAATACAGAAACGACGTCAAATTGAAGCAATTAATGGAGCATGGGCAATGATTGGGCTTACTGCAGGGTTGGTTGTTGAAGGGCAAACTGGAAATGGTATTCTGGCTCAGGTACGTTACTGTATTGTGTGTATATAGTTGAGATGGGTAAGTAGATAGATAAGTAAATAACCAACAATTTCTTCCATTTCTGCAGTTGGCTGGATATTTGGCAACATTTATCGGTTTCTTTATCCGATAGTTCGTATTTTCTCTTGAGTAATCAAGACTAGGGTGAAGAACTTAGCCAGACTGCAGAATCATTCTTTCAATTTATAATTGTAAAATATTTCCTTAACATTTTTTCCCATTTCCACACACCTAACATTGGTGGGAATGATTTAATTGTATGGTGTATGTGCCTTGATACTATAACTAATGTCATACCAGTGCTGGTTAAATTTTCTGAGGTTGAGAGTTGGACATGACTTCTGGAGATATTCTGTGATTGGTTTCACTTGACAACATCCAATCTTGCCTACTGAAACGTATGGTATGAGCTATCTATACCTAGATCCATAGAGGAGATCCTCTAAAGCATTTTCTCATTCAATCTTCCTCTTATAATCATGATCTTATAGTTTTTGGCCTACTAGAATTTAGGCTACATCATCAGTGAGAGTTGTAGACATCCAAACCCATCATTAACTGCTATCATGGTTGTTTATTTTAGAAATGATCATATATATTATGGGAGATAACAGCAGCTAAAGACATGCCTTTAACAAGGTTTTTTTTTTTTAATAATATGCAATGATAGAAATTACGGAATAACAAGGTGTTAGTAATTGCTGGAATCAGCAGCTAATAGCATGTCTTCGATATCAACTGTATGCTCAAGGTCTATGGGAATCCCTGTTGCACATCTGAATGCATGCTTGCATCGCTGTGAATCTTGGTGCCCCTAAAGCATAACACTGCAGTGTTGAAGGAAAAAGGGAATTTATAGAGTGAGCAGAAGAGAAACGGTTCCCTATTCACTTTAATTGATAATCCAGACTCCAGAGCAATGGCTTGGCGGACTTCTGGTGAAATTGTCAAAATGTTCCCTGTTGTAGTGTAATGACGTGATGACTGATGACTCAATGCTATGAAATGAAAATTCCCACCCTTGATGGATGCTCCGTGCAGTCTCATTGTCCGCTCACTCACTGGTGCATGTTATGCAGACTGGCAGCAATCCCTCTCCTGCACAAAGCGAATAGCCACTAGCCATAGAGTGCACCCATTGTGAACCTGGATTCGATGACTCAATAATCCCATGGTTGGTTTTCATTCGAAGTCTAACAAGAATGAGGCTGTTCTTAACGTTAACGGATAAAGGAGATTAACTAATAAAAGGAGGAGAAAAAAGAAACCCAGACCAAGGACGCAAGGATGTTGTTCTTGTGAAGACCCAATAAAAAAAACAAGGCTTAAGGACTTGAGCTGAAATTCTCCCTTTCTTATTTCACCTCTCCCCCTAAAAAAAGATGAAATTGCATAGCTTCTATCACTTTACTTCTCATTGCATTCAAAATGTGAAGCTAAACAGCAACCAATGTAGGATTGAGTTGATTAAAACAACTTCTATCATGTCATTATGCAAATGTTGAAGAGCACAACCGTGTTTGGAGCCACTTTGGTACTGTGATGCTGTGACTGTTTCAAACCACACAAGGATTAAAAATATTATAACAAAAATACAATGATGCACATTGATGGTTCCAGCAAACCCTCTACAAAGAATGAAAAGCCGGCAAGAAAATCACTATGATCCCTCGTGTCTGCTGCAGCTAATATGTTTCAAATGCTTCACCTTCTCAAACGTTGGAGCAGAGTAGTTCTTCTCTACTTCCCATGCAAACTGGGACATACAATTAAATGATGATTTTGTGCTTTTCTCATCTGTAACTTCTCTAGGGAAAGGAACCCGGACCTCAAAAGTGTCTCCTTCATGGGACAGCAAATGCACGTCAAAACCTAGCCGGTCAACCCATATCAATTTTGCTGCCTTCACCTGTCATACAGAACATGTTCCACAACAATTTCAGAGGAAAGAATATCAAAAAATTGGTAAAATGCACATCCCTATTTAGAGAAGTGGATCAATTCATTCCAAGGAAACAGTGTAAACATTGTAAACAGTGTAAGTCTATTTATTAAGTCAAAACAAAGTGCATCTCCTTCGGGAGAAAATCCTTTTTAGGACTAAATTGTCATCTCTGTTATGAAAGATGTCCACTTCAAGAGGACATTTCACTTGAAAATAAACACATCCAGTAAGATTGCTAGACCACCTCTCTCTCTCTCTGCATTTCTTCTATTTGCGTTATGGACCACCCTGTTTTTTCTTTCTATCATTCAATCCACATTCAGCACCTCCTTTTGCAGCACTAGATTCTTCTCTGTTGTTGAAGAAGAAAGAATATCTTTATCCTTGGGGTGGAGGATGTAATCAACTAAAAATGCACTTGCCACTGTGACAAACATCGTTGAGGGATTACAAAAACTACTAAAGCAATGATTCAACAAGCGGTGTAGTTGTCCAACTCACATTTCCCTCGCAGACCCTAGAAGAGACCCTAGAAGAACTCAATGGCTTGCAGAGTTCTCTGAGCAAGAATGAATCCAGATGAGAGACGAATGGCTGCAATTAAGGCGTTGCGGAAGGCAAAAGCAGCTTGGAATCAAAGGGTTCTACTTGGTCGATGCACCCAGCTGCTTTTGAGAAGTTGGTCAGCTCGTTTCTAAAGTTGCACCCAGCAGAAAGTGCTTCCTATGGAACTTCTAAACAACAGTGCCCCACATCAAAGCAAAGGTTCAACCAGCATTAAGTGGAAACCGCTGGTTGACCCCGCACCCAAAGACAGCATAAGAAAGGTCTACTGGAGACGGCGAAGGAGACAGATATGAGCAAAAGCTTTTTGAACCTTCAAGTGGTCTCCATAAGTAGAGGGAAAATGGAGTAGGTCCAGACAAATGAAAACCTTACAGAGAAAGGGAATGCTTCACCAAAAAAATGCCTCAAGTAATTCAGGTTGGATGATAGAGGCTTATGGAAGATGGTGACACAGAATAAGAAGAAAGTCAGGCTGGAAAGAGTGTTGACTAGTGTACATGGTTACAAGATGCGTGGTCTGGAAATAGTTTGCTTAACATTGGAGCACATGACAGGCTTAGGAGCATGATAAGATCATTTTTAGGCAGGACCAACGGAGTGTTTTAGATCTTGATTAAGCTTTTTTGTAACTTCACTGGGTTTGAGTAAAAAATCTTCAGAGGACTATAAAGATCAAATGAGGAGAAAAACAAGATGTAGATTAAGTTCTTGAGATGACTCATGAAATCTCGAACAAAAGGTGAGAGGGTTGTTTACATCACTTTTATGAGATTTTGATGTTCTCAAACAATTTGTGAATTCTACCAAAAAGGGCGTCCCAGTGCACGAGGCTCCCGCTACTGCAAGGTCTGGGGAGGGGCGGAGCGTACGCAGCCTTACCCCCACAATGCGGAGAGGTTGTTTCCAATTTGTGAATTCTAGCAAAAAAAAAAAACAATTTGTGAAAGGAAATAGGAACCTTGTTCTAATGCTTCTATGACAAATTCTTTACATCCATTTTAAGGTAGATGAGCCCCGCTGTTCTACATTTCCAATTGTTTGCAGACATTAACTCCTCTTACACATTGGAGCTTTCATGTTGGTGCCTTGGTGGTTGTAATAAACAAAAGGCAAGGGTTCTGAGCCACGGGCATCTACAAGGCCTCAGAATTTTTTATTCATTTGTTTAGGATAGAAAAAATGAATAAAAAATTTCTGGGAGGGGGTGCAGGGTATGCCAGCAGCTCAGAGACTTTTCCCAGAAAAGAATTAGAGTGATTGAAGACCTCAATCCAAGATAATAGACCTTAGATGAACAGAAGGGTTAATTCCCCTCCAATTCATCATAAAACAGTTCAAGGCCCTAGTAGGTACTTCTTTTGCTCTTCAGCATCATTAAGTCTTTTCCCGTTTAATGGTGGAGATGATGAACAGTTGATTATCTCATCCCCTGTGGGGCAAATGGCACTTTGGAAAGGAAAGATGGGGCTTGAACTTTGAAAAGTTTGAAATAAGGATTCTGTAATCAATGCAGAATGGGCAAGGGGTCCTGTGGATAAGGGCCATAAATAGATCTATCATAGGCAGAGAACTGGCACTACAGGATGGCCCTGTCACTAATTGTTGAAGCAATCAACAACATTTGTAAAACAAATTCACCAAGTTTATTTTGATCACTCAACAGAATGCAAAAGATGATTAGTATGATGACAAGTTAGAACCGTCTTCTTCCAGTTAAGTCTTAGCCAAGGTGAGAGCTGAGAATGGTTAGTTCTGCCAAGTTGCATTGTTCCTTCTGTACAACGATGCCACTGGCAGTGTTCTTGTAGTGCATGAAATAGTTTCTTCATTCTTCAAGGAAAAGCTAGCAGACCAAAAAATTTTCTAGGCAAGCAATTAAACAGAAGTTGGTGCAAACCTGGAATTCCAAATCTACGTAAATGTTGCAAAAGCGAAGGATGTCTTCAACAGAATTGGTGTTCAATTCATTCACAATATTTTCTGCAAAGTTTCTAAGTGGATCAGGGTTTGCAATTTTGTAATCCATTTGGGTCACCCATTCCCCAGCCTGAATAACAAGTCCAAAAAAAGAAAGTTTCACATTGAAGGCAGAAAAAATATACCATATTTAAAAGGTTAGGATCAATACCATAAAGAAAAATATCAGAAGACCCACAAACCTCCATGAAATTTTCCATCTGTAGCACCCGTTCTACAGCAATCATATATATAATATCATCATCCACTTCTTCCTCAAACTTCTTTTTCCATAATAACTGAAGTTTCTGCAAAAGAATAGAACACTATTTCTTTAGACAATGAAGCAGAAGGTAGTCAAAGATGTAATGTTTTAACAATATAATAAAGACTAGAAAAAATGTCCTATGTTTCTACCAAACCTTCTATGTAAAAACACTAACTGTGAATAGATAATAGATAATGCTCACATGAGCAAGGAACACACAATCAGAGGTTTTGTTATCAGTCTCCACTTTTGATGGGATCTGAAACTTGTTGGCCCATAAATTATTGATTACAAGGATGGCTTTATGACTAGCTAAGCCAACTGGGGAAACAAACAAACTATCATTTTGTAAAAGGGATTCTCTCCCAGTAGTAAAATGTTCTGTTCTGATCAATAATTCTACAGTTAACAGAATCGGGTCAATGGAAAAAGAGAGCAATCAGAAAATGTTTCAAACAAAAAGCAATCAGAAAATGTTTCAAACAAAAAGCAATCAGATAATGTTTACAAAAGGAATCTATAAGCCTATAAAGGCATTAAATTTGGTGGATATCCTAATATGATAATACACACTAAGAACTTTTGAAATCAAGAAAGAGAAACCAAACCAGAAACTTAAAAAGGGAGACTTGAACGGTGGGTGAGGAAATCCAGAAACAAGGGAATATGAAGAAAAAAATCGAACCAACTCATCAGTCTATTGATTGTGGACATAATCCCGGTAGCGAAAACAACCAAAAACTCCATTTCAGAATGAGACAAGGACCAAAGAGGAAGAACCAAAACTAATGGAAAATATATAAGGATAGAGTACCCAGCAAAGAACCTGAACGGCATAAGGTTGAGGTTGATCAGCCAACATGGAAAAGACAGCCACTTCTGAGAGCAAGGCAACAAAATTGTACATTAACCCCCTACCCTGGCCCTCCACCCCACACATTAACCCCCTATCCCCCCCCCCAACAAAAAAAAAATTAAACGAATTTTGCCTTGTATAGTAGCTTAATAAAGGATCAAATTCCCTATTTAGATGAGACAACAGTGACTTCAAACAGCACTTCCCGATAATTTTTACAAATTGCAAACAATTAGTTCCAAATTCTGGCAACTATACTGATAAGGAAAATATAAATGTCAAATGGAAGATGGTGTACAGATTGGATTCTACCGTCAAAACCGTTTTGTCTTCGGGTTTGGTGAGGATTCCCTGAAGCGAACATTGCGCAGTCCGTACCCCACACTGCTCTAACTGGTTTGAAGCACACAAACAGAGGCCAACACAATTACAATAAGTGTCTTCTTCCTTTTGTGAACTGTTGTGCTATTAAAGGGCCACTATGAAAACGTTCCTAATTGAATAATTTTTCCAGAAAAAAAAGCCCTATATGAAGCGTACTAAGAGAATTACCCGGACATTGAGACAAGAGCTGCTGCCAAAAGTAAATTGACTATCTGCGGCATTCAAGCACAAGATGGGCATCCCTTCTGGGTCAACAGCGAAGCGAACAGCAATGCACAAAGGCAAACCTTCTTGGGAAGATGTACAAAGGCTACCCACGGAAGATAACTCCATTATTGTCCTCGAAATTTCAGCTGGAGAGGGTTTCTTCGGCAATTCCTTTTGGGTTGGCTCTGTTACCACAGAAAGTGAGCATCTCAAAGACTGAAATGAGAAGCTGGAAACTGGGTTTTTCTTCGCAAGATTCAAGTGGGTTCTTTTTTTTGGTTGGGTTGCAGGGAAAGCAGATGAGAAAGAAATTGATTTGGAGAAGCAAGGAGCGGAGAAGATAGACTGAAGAGCAAGAGATTGAGCTTGAGGCACCATTTGGTGAGTTTAATCAAATGGGCTTTTCCCCTTATTTGTGATGATGGAAGGATTCACTGAAAATCAGTAAGATTCTAGGTTGAGAAAGGGGGAGGAAAGCAGAGACGAAACAGTGTCGAGTTGTTGACGAATCGAAAGAACAGGGATCGGGCAACAGATGATGATGATGATATCAGCTAGCTTTAGGGGCTGTTTGTTAAAACTTATTCTTATTTCTGGTTCAAATTTCTACTCCAACTTCAAAAGGATTCAGGAGTATATAAGAGTAGAAACATGTTTGTTAATTTAATTTAGTCATGAATTCTAAAATGGTATTGGTGGGTGATGGATGATAGCACTAGTGGTGAATGATGATGGTTGGTGATGGTGGTGGTGGGTGGGAGATGGTGGTGAAGGGTGGCGGTGGGTGGGTGGTGGATGATAGTTGGTAGAGGTGGTGGGTGGTGGTGGCAGTGGTTGGTGGCTGGTGATGGTGGCGATGGTAGGTGGCGGGTGGTTGGTGGTGGATGGTGGTGGTGGTGGCGACGGGGGGTGGTGGTGGTGGCGGTGGTGGTGGGTGATAGTTGGTGGTGGTGGTGGTGGTTGGTGGTTGGTGGTGGTGGCGATAGTAGGTGCGGGGTGGTAGTGGATGGTGGGTGGCGGTGGTGGGTGGTTGGTCGATGGCACGGGGAGTGGTGGTGGTGACTGGTGGTGGTGGTAGGTGGTAGTGGCGGTGGTTGGTGGCTAGTGGTGGTGGCATGGTAGGTGGCGGTGGTTGGTGACCGGTGGTGGTGGTGGTGGCGATGGTAGGTGGCGTGGGTGGTGGCGGTAGTGGTGGTGGTGGTGGTGGCGGTCGGGTGGTGGAGGGTGGTGGCGGGGTGGGTGGTGGTTGGTGTGGTGGTGGTTTGTGGTGGTGGTAGTGGTAGTTGGTGGTAGTAGTGGTGTGGGGTGATTTTTACCACAGAAATTCATTAAAAGTAGCCAAAAAATATACTCTGACCCGAAGGAGGATGAAATTTCAGTCCTCTGACGGGCTTGATATTAACTTACGACCCAAATTTTGGGCTGGATCAGGTCTGGGCCTGCCAAGGTCACATTTTATGCTCAGTCCAGCCCATACTCAGCCTCTCAAATAACCCACACTGGTTATCTAATGGTAATAATAAACTGCAACAGGGTCGGGTTGATAGGTATTTACAAACCCTAACCCTACCCTTTCCAACTACTAGTCTTTTTTCAGTCTGTGCAGCTGAGTTGATACAAAGTTCGAAATCTGCAAGAAACCATCAAGATGTAAAACTCTAGCCTGGTGGATCATCTTATGGAATTGGAAATTTCTGAAGGTCTCATATTAATCAAATGTTACAATAGAGAGATTCAAACACCCACTTCATCAAAAGCATACTGCCTACTTGTAGTAAAAAATAATAAAATAAAGCAATATATTGAATTCTAACCTTGTGTCTGGACCTACGGGCCAAGGGATAGTTTCTATGGGACGTAAGCCTCCCAAAAGGTAACGGAGGCGTGCAAAGGTTTCCTCGGGTCGGACGGAGATTGGCCATCGAGTGCAAAGGCAGAAGGGAACTTGATTGCAAGACCCACCCGTCGAGCAGGGACGAAGTCGGCCTTAGTGATCCGACGGTGCTGAGTGGAAGGGCCGTCGCTCAACGGATAAAAGTTACTCTAGGGATAACAGGCTGATCTTCCCCAAGAGTTCACATCGACAGGAAGGTTTGGCACCTCGATGTCGGCTCTTCGCCACCTGGGGCTGTAGTATGTTCCAAGGGTTGGGGAGACTAATCAATAATGATGTAACAAACAATTAATTATTATTATTCAATAATTAATTATCAAATAATAAAAGATATACATGCAATATCATACATGTATCTAATAGGTTATATGTCAATCTAACCATATACTAAAATTGGAATGTACATAAATGAAATATAATTATACATACCTTATAGAATAAATCTGAAAATGATGTAGGGTTGAGTCGTGTTGGTACACTCTCTTTAAGACTGTATTTGCCTTCTATTAGGTGCAGTAGGTCCCCGCAAACCAACCTCCAAGATAAAACAACCCCTCCGAAAGACACCCACCCAATGTGCATGCACTGTCAGGTGTATGCAGAACTAACGGCTAAGATCAACCTCCTTTGGAAAGCAAACTAGATGAACTCCGATCAAAACAGAGTAGAGGGAGAAGAGAAGAATTTGAGTGAGTTGGATGCTTGGGGTCGGGCTTTATTGATAGGGCTCATATACCCATTGGATGGGGTATGCCCTCCAATGGACCATCCAGATTGATCCACATCTCAGATTCTGAGATCAATGGTTCAGATGACACCCTTTATGTGTAGAGATCTACACATACATCTCTACACGTAAACCCTTTCCAAAAGGATATCCGGGTAGGGGTGTGTCCGAATTCGAAAAAAATCCATACCCATACCCATAGCCCATAGCCCGCGGCCTGCGGCCCAGTGCCCACACCTGCACCCACGTCCGTGCCTGCGCCCTTGTCACAGTCGCATGTCGTAATCTGGTTCGGCGTTCGCGTGTGTGTGAGTCAACTCGAACCGAGCTAGGCTTTCTTGCTTGGCCTCAATAGGTAGGCGACAACCCCTACAAATAAAGACATCTCCTCTACAATCCCTAAACAATGTGGGACTAAAAAGTCCTACATTGGAAAGACGAACTCAAAATCGAAAAAACGAAATCCCCACCCAAAACGAAAACCAAATTTTGAAGCTAAAACAAAAGGAAAGTTTTTGAATTTAATCTTTTGAAACTTTCATTCTGAAAAGCCTTTTTGACTTTTGACTTTTTCCAACACTACTGGATATATGTTTTTCTTATTGTCCTCCAATCCGATCCACAGGTTTACGGATTAACAAATTCACCAACCCAGAAATGGAAAAACCACAAGTGAGGATGAAAGGAGACAAGCAGGAAAGTAACCAATCATAAAAAGGGATACCAATTTGTTCCTTAGATTTCTTAGGAGTTCCAAAGAAGAACCCCTCTTCCAATTTTGAAAATCCCCAACTCTAGGTGTAACCAATTATACTCTTACCTCTTTGAAATTCCGTATTCTGCGAAGTGTCTTCTTCTCAGCTTCTCCCTTCAATGTCTCTCTTTAACACCCAGTTTCAGCTTGGGAACCTCATGCATGCATGTCACTGACCATGAGATTCATCAGCCAACAACAAAGATTAGCAAATTCAAAGTTAAATTCCAAATTTTTAACCCAAAGATATAACTCTCAAAATCAGCGATTTGTTCTTTCCCGTCTCCGTCTTCGTATTTCGCCCTCTCTACAAGGATTGAAGGTTTGAGGAGGAGATGAGATGAAGTGTTCAAGGATTTTGGGGCGTTCTTACAGTTTTGTGGTTCCGAACTTTGGTTTTGAAAGTTAGAGAGAGAGAGAGAAGGGGGAAGAGAGGACGCAAGTGAGGGATCCACATCCTCTCCTCCAAGAGAATCTAGAGGAGAGGTGGCGCCCCATACGGATGGACAACACCTGGGGCTCCTATTCATCCAAGCCCTCCATCCGAGCGGACACCCCCTATCGGCTCAGCTTGTCGGCTCGGATGAACTGAGCTCCATGTGTCGTCCATCTACATGGGGCGCCACCTCTCCTCTAGATTCTCTTGGAGGAGAGGATTTGAATCCACAATGGAGACTATGAGGGTGAGAGTTCGAGACAGGAGATAACAAACAAAGGGTTAGGTTAGGTTAATATATATTTTTGGTTGGAAATCGTCCTACCGGTCTGCGATCTGAGCGACCTGCAATCACAGAAGTTAAACAAGGGAGTTGGGCAACTAAGCCCCAAGTATACTCCGACGCCTAAGTCAGATTCTTAATGTAAACAGTCAAGAGATAGCTTCCTCTATATCTAGTTTAGAGAAAGAGGGGAATGAAGAGAGAGTTTGAGCGTAATAGAGAATTGATGGTTAATAGTGAGATGATTGTTAGTGATTTACCTAAAGGGATCGTCCTCTATTTATAGAGATTGAAAAGAAGCATGGATGTACTGGGACTCTAGGAAGTAGTTTGCCAATATGACTGCCAAGTGTCGCCCTGAGGGACGCCCAGGTCATAGACTCCGAATAGGAGTAGCAGACTGTAACCAAGGCAGCTAGGTCGGTCGCTAATAAGAGTGACAGGTGTTACCATACGAGTGGTTGTATGACCTCGATGGTCGGCATCGTACTGTACTAAGAGAATAACTCCTGCGATGTAAGCTGGTCACCTTGGGACTCTGGGCTCCTACCGGGAGGCGTAACCCAATAGGATTATACCTCCGACTAGGAGCCATGTCTTGATAGAACTGTACCTCCGCCCAAGAGGCGTATCTGGATGGAATTATGACTCCGAGTAGACAAGGCAGAGCACCACTCTATCACACCTGGTCGGCCTAGACGATTTTAGGTGCCACGTGTAAGATTTCCATTGATTGATGTTTTTCTCCCATAACAATATTTATATATAATTTTCACGTAGTATCCAAACAGTTTGCGAAACATCGCCTACCATTCACATTTTTTAAAAACATCACCTACCACTCAAAATTCCCAAACGTTTATCAAAAAGATCAAAAGCCTTATGACGGAGTCGTTAGATGCTGATGTCAACAGTTAA
The DNA here is from genome assembly GCA_028583415.1 of Protea cynaroides. Classification (NCBI taxonomy): domain Eukaryota; kingdom Viridiplantae; phylum Streptophyta; class Magnoliopsida; order Proteales; family Proteaceae; genus Protea; species Protea cynaroides. The sequence continues at coordinate 122,192,610 of CM053276.1, read as the reverse complement.
AAAATTTTGGATTAACAATAATACCCTTATTGTAAAGGGAAAAATCGAATTTACCCTTAGTTATTTTTAATCCTACCCCCAAATCATCGTCTTGTTCCTCTCTGTGCAATCTCTTATCCCTCTCAGAAACAGAGCCTCCACCCTCCGTCGTCGGAGGTAACTGGGTTCTGCTCCATTCATCCATAGGAGTTCTACCTTAACGATCTTGGAACCTTCGGTACCATAAACAACCAGAGGGCCCTTGCAAGAAATTTACCTATGGTTCCTCATCTTACCCTTATTTGGTCGAATGGCGTGGCTGTTCTTGGCCTTCTCCGCATCAAGGAACGCACCAACCTGCTTGAGTACCTTGATAGCCGCAGATGTCTTCTCCACGCCCTCGGCAGAATCACCGACAACAAGAGGGATCTTAGGGACATTCTCGATGAGGTGCCCACGTAATTGCCTCTCATAATATGATAATGAAGTTGAATTCAAACAAATACAATACAGAAATAGTTATGAGTAGATAAAAATGTACCTTCTAAATAAAAGACCTCCTTGTTTGCAGGGACAAAACACGTCGATATTCAGAATGTTTCCCCCTGCAATCTATCAACAATGCAGGCCGCTAGTTTGGAGACAATCCCAACTACATCCTATACAGTATTTAGAGAAACTAATTTAAATTCCATTACAGAAGCTGAAATCCAATCGTCTAACATGCAACCATTTGTCGTCCTCTAATCAAAAGATGATAAGACCTGAAATGAAGAGATAAGCTAGGAAAGGAAGAAGGGAGAGAGAGAAAATTACAGGGCATTGAAAAACTTGGATTCCAACAGTAGGAGTGGATTTGGAATCATCGTCAGGAAATCGCCCTGAGCTTAAGGCCCTCCTTCTGAATCCTGCAATCTGAGGGAAACTGAGCATAGCGCTTCTGGTTAACGTTGATTTTCCGTTGGCAGTGGTTCCAGATCTTGGTTGGTGTGAACATGCGATCACCACAGCACATAGGATCCGCATTCTCTCCTCCCAGTGGTTTTTCCAATGGTTCTAGGAGGACAGCGGCAACCCCATCCGGATGGCCGACAGGTGGCTTTCGGTGAATCCAAGACTCACGTTCAAGCCGACACCCAGCCGACAAGCCAAGCCGATAGGGGTGTTGGTTCGAACGTGGGTCTCGGATTCACCCGAGAGTCACGTGTCGACCATCTGGATGGGGTTGCCGCGTCCTCCCAGAACCACTGGGAGGAGACGATGTGAATCCCAACAGATATTGCCAAAAGCACCCTGACCAGCACGGTGAGTACCACCACCCGGGACACGAGGGATCCGAGAGACTGCACGATCAGTACCCCAGGAAATAGAATTCGAATAGCAGGAGTTATGTGATTCTGTTCAATCTTCTGTTTTTTTTTTTAATCCAAATGTTATTTTCTTCAGATATATCTTGTTCGATGTTGCCGGAGAAGGAACCAGTGGGTGGTAGGATGTTGCTGGAGAAGGAACTAGTGAGTGGTAAGTGAAGTTTCTCAGTTTAAAATGAGAAGGGTATAAACGTCTAGACAAAATTTGACAAAATTTCAACTCTCTTCTGTCAGTTAATGGGGTAACGTTTGAGAATTTTGGGTGGTAGGTGATGTTTTAAAAAAAACGTGGGTGGTATATGATGTTTCGAAAACTATTTGGGTACTACATGAAAATTTCCCAAATAGATATTATAAAATAAATACAGCTGCCCAGGAAATAGCTTTACTGATTTCAAGATTCCATTAGAATCACCTTATAATTTACTCAGCTTTTTACAGTGTATTTTGGACAGAGGATCACCCATACTAATAGAGGAGTGGATGATCTTTCATAATTTCATTAGTTTCTCAGCAGTATCTATAAGAATTATACACCCAAAAAAAAAAAAAAAAAGGATTTTATTAGACAGTAATTCTAATAAAATTAATCTAAAAGGAAGGACAGTAATTCTTTAAACAGCATTAGGCATTCTTGAAAACTTCTCACTATAATCTATACATTAAAAAAAATAGTAAACAGATCCAGCAGAAGGCCATTGTTCTGCTCAAGGAAGTTCAAATCCAGGTAGACAATGCAATTCACCAATAACCCCCACAAGAACATGACCCATCAACAAAGTGATGGAAACGGTTTCGATCCCTTACAATGATCTTGCGCCCTGTGATCTTGGAAATCAACTTAGTTACAGTGTGACAGTCTGTACAAACACGAAGGTTTTTTATAATCTTTATTGGGGTTCCTGGTCCAGTGGTGATAAGCCCAAAAGCAGTGGCAAGCTTCTCACTATGAACACCAAGGATCTTTTCTTTCTCTGCTTCTCCAATATCTTGAAACACAATATCTGTCTGTGGGGTATAACCATGGGCTTTTAGCCATCCATTCATCTCCTCCAACATCAAATAAATCTCTTTGCTGTTCGGGTGTTTCATGTCCCCTGCAAAGAATTCATGCACCATGTTATCCACTTCAATTGAGCTGCACCCTGGCTCTTTCTGAACCCCACTATCTTTCATCATTGTCCGGATCTTTGCCACCCCATTCCAATTTCCGGCTGCAGCATAGATATTTGCAAGGAGAATGTAAGTTCCTGCATTTGCAAGACCATTTGCAAAAACAAATTCAGCTATATTCTCTCCCAGAGTGATGTTCCCATGGAGCCTACAAGCACCAAGCAGTGCTCCCCAAATAACAGAGTCGGGCTCGATCTTCATGTTTTGTACAAGCTCATATGCTTCATCTAAGAACCCAGCACGTCCTAAAAGATCAACCATGCACCCATAGTGCTCAATCCTAGGTTCAATTCCATACTTGTCCTTCATTGAATGGAAGAAAGCCCGCCCCTCCACTACCAAACCTCCATGACTACATGCACTCAAAACTCCAATAAAAGTAATGTCTGTGGGATGAATCCCCAGTGTGCACATACTAGAGAACAGCTCTAAAGCATCTTGGCTTAACCCATGCATCGAATATCCAACAATCATTGTATTCCAAGCCACAACATCCTTATTGATGATCCTATCAAACACCAAATGAGCATCCTCCAAACTGCCACATTTGCAATACATATCAACCAATGCTGTCCCAACATTGACACTGACCAGTATCCCATTACTCTTAATGTAAGAATGCAGCCATCTACCCAACTCTAAGGCACCAAGCTGTCCACAAGCAGAGAGAACAGATAGGATTGTTACTTCATCAGGCCTCACCTTTGCAGACAACATTTGTCTAAAGAGGTCAAGAGACTCATTTGGCCGCCCATGCTGAGTATACCCATCGATCATCACATTCCAACACACAACGTCCCTCATCTCCAATCCATCAAACAAAAGTCGAGCCCCATCAACATCCCCGTGCTTCGCATAACAAGTGATCATGGCTGTCAAAGAGACCAAGCTCCTGTCAGGCATTGTATCGAACAGATGGCGTGCAGAAACCACATCGCCGACCTTAGCATACACACCTAAGAGTGCCGTCCTAACATATACATCAGAATCAAATCTGAATTTGAGGGCTTGGGAATGAAGGGCTCTTCCTGGTTCTATAGAACAGGCCTTTAAGATGGAGGAAAAGGTGAACGCATTGGGCTCAACACCATGCGTGAGCATCAGAGAGTACAAGAGGAGGGCCTGTTGATGGAGGCCATGGAAGGTGTGGCCATGGATAATTGCAGTCCAAAAGAAGACATCCGGGTCATGGGTTCGATCAAAGAGGGTGCGAGAATAGTCGAGGCGACCGAGAGAAGAATAGGAACGCTGGAGCTTGAAATTCAAGATGGGGTGATGCTCTAGACCACGGCGAAGAAGAGCTGCGTGGATTTGTAGAAGTTGGTTGACGGTTTTAGATTTGTCGATCAGGAGTGCGGCTCGATCCGCCCGGAGTACGTGTTGAGGTGCGGTGGTAGGCCAAAATGGAAGGGAAGGATTGTGGGTAGTAGTTTGTGTGGTGACGGTGATGACAGTTGAAGACATGATTGAATCAACCGTTTTTCAAACTTTTGGCGCCATGAAAGATTCAGAAACCCGTTTAGGCCTCAACAACGGAATAGAGAGATGCTAGTTCCTGACCACAGAACAGACATGAAAGCCTAGCAGAGAATATAGAATACAGAATAGAAGGCCTTCGGACATTATTAGTGTGTACTCTTTAAACTCTAAAGAGAATCAAACAGTTTAGATAAGAAAACCCATTAAAATGATCAATTCAGAACTACCTTGTGATCCCCGAAAACATAAATTTTTTTGTACTCTTTAAACAAACAGTTGAGATAAGAAAAACCATTAAAATGATCAATTCAGAACTACCTTGTGATCTCCGAAAACATAAAAAATTCTTGTGACACTAATATATACTCATAAAAATGATAAGAAGTTATATAAAATGACGTAAAAAATGTTTCTAAAGTGTGGTTTTGATTGAGGATAAACATTTTAATGTAGTATGAACCAAGAAGTTGAGCCTGAATAACGTGGATTTTTCTATCGACTAAGACAGTGATTTTGTTTCATCTGATTGGCACATGCAATCTGAGAGAAAACATGATGATGATGAGCAATTCAATTTGCAATTTTTCATTTCTTCAGGAAAAAATAGTTTGCATTTTGCATGTAAATGTTATATAGATTACAGTAACGATTGGGTATTTATTCATACATCTGAAAACCATGTTATGAACTTAAGATATTAAACAATATCTTGCGCTCTTCCCACATATTCAAACCCCATCTGGATTCTTTTAAACTCTTTACCTGAACCCAACTGACTGCTCATGGCTAACAGAATTTTCAAATTAATTCTTCCAACTATCGAAAAGTTGCGAACAATGGTGCTTTAAAATTTTCTAAATGTGTCAAAAGTTGCGAAATGTAATTCAAGTTCTGGGGCTGATAGGAGATCAAAGGAGGCTATTAGGGGAACCTTCAAACATATTAACCTTCATTTATTAGGCTTGTATCTATATCTAAGTGAGCCAATCCTCGCACTTTAAAAGATTTAAGAATGTTTAGTAGTCATGAGATCAAGGATCAGAAAGAAACTCCAAATCCTAGTAAACCCAACTCTCAAAAATGAAATTCCAAATCTCAAGGGTTCTGCTAAAGAAGTTTAAAAGAAGAGAGGAAGAACAAATCTCTTACCATTAATTACTGATATAATCATGTGAAGTTGCATGAAGGAAAACCATCATCCCTCAGGCTACCTGGGAATGGCCAGACAATGCTAAAACCATGAAAATATCATATCTGGTAAAGTTGGGATTTCTCTAGCATTCTTTCTGAGCAAAGGTTCGAGAAAGGAGCTTTCACAAAAAAAAATTGAACCATAGAATGCGACCGACTCGTAAGTTTCTGAACCATGAAGATTCAAACTGTGCCCACCACAAATTCTCTAGATTCCAGAAAACATACACTCAAATCTTTCAACATGGCCATTTACAATGGAAAACCAAAATTGTATAAAATATATGTACACACAAAATCAGAACCGAAACAACATAGTATGACACAGAATGCACCTACTTGCCGAATCATAGCAAGCAACTCGGAGACAAGTATATCCTTTAAAGAATTTTTTTGGGGGTGGGAGTTGGAGTGGGTCAGCACTTTCTTTCATTGATTCTCTCCACAAGACTGGGTGAGCAGTGAGCACTTTCTTTCATTGATTCTCTCCACAAGCAGCAGAATTTTCCACCATTAGAATCTTACCACATTTTGTTCCAGTACTTTTCCTTCTTGTGATGCTTGCCCCATCAACGCTTCTGGTCCCACATGACGAACATAAACATCCACATGATCATTGAAAGGCCATGGACATTTCACTGTAATGAAAAATTAGAGTAGTAACTGGTAAGTAGTGCAAAGCGACCTCAAATTACATTGGAATCTCTAAACAACACTGCAAATTATTAATTATGAAAATAATATATGTAACAAAATAGAAAAATAAGAGAGGATGGAGAGAATCGATGTGTTTTCCTCTCCTCTTAGCAGTCCCTATTTATAGACAAAATTAAATGGTAAAGTGATAAGTCTAGATTCCACAAGATAAGGACTCCTATTTACTTTGTAACTAGGAGTTCCACATGTCAACATGACAAGGACTCTCATGACTAAAAGGAGAAAGAAAAATAATTCTATTCTAATAAAGAGAAACAGTCCTATTATAATTAAAGAGAAGAGAAGAGGCCAAACCTCTAAAGGATAGAATCCTAATTACAAGTAAGAAGAGAAAGGATAAGCCACATGGTCTCTTAATTATCACTAAACACTTAAACTAATCGGTGATGAGCTTTAATAAACAAGCCCATTCATTTACAATAATATCAGTTAACAATATAGAATACCAGTTTTGTTATCAATTGCATCAATCCCACTAAAGGAAACCACATACGCACAACCAAGTTACTTTTTAATGTTAGCATGACATTAGGAAGTCTTGTACATCACTCTAACAGGAGGAAGACATTAAAGACTAAATTCAATTTAAGAAATGTCAGCCAAACAAACCAGACTAAATCCAATCAAACACACCATCACTTCTTCCTCTCATCTTCTCACCTATTTGGAACTACCCAGAATCACCGTCTAGATTGTCTTCCTGGTCTTAACTACATTGGCATTAGTCTTTATCCCAACTATATTAATTTCAGATATGCTTATTAAGGGATGGGTGGAGTGGATGTCATAGGATCATAGCCATCTTGCCAGAATTTTCAACGTACTTTAATTAGTCTGAACCCATCTGTTACGATCACATTTGGACCGTAGAATTAGAACTAGTTTGAGTTGTTATAACCATAGGATTGTAACCGATTGGTACCTTCTAGAGTTGTAACATTTGGTGCTTTCATTGAGAGGCCGATGCTGCGGGAGGGGCGACCTAGAGAAGGAGCGACCTGGGAAAGGGCTATCTGGTGAAGCAAAGTGAAAGCCGTCCAGAGTGGGCAATCTAGAGTGGGCCGACGTGGGCGTCGGCTTTGAAAAGGGGGTGACAATGTTATGATCCCACATTGGAATCCCATACCTACCAAGTATGGTTCTTAAGTCTTGGGGTTCTCCCACTAGAACCAGTGCAATGCTTTACCATCCATGTGGTAAGATGAGATCTGTAATCGCTGATCATCTCCTACGTTATGATATCCAAAGAATCTTTCAATCTTGAAAATCCAACCCAGCGGATCGATGCAGTCAAACCGTGGACAATCAAGTGGAATAGATCGTTGTTGGAATTGAGAGTTACCAGAGTCTTGTGAATTTACACCATTACCAGAATCTTGAGATGCTGGGGCCAAAGGTTGGCCGGATAGAGCCACTGGAGTCGAAGGAGCCATGTGAATCACCTGTTCCATGCGTCCATCTATCGCCTTCAGCCACAAGATCAATTCAGACAAGGTATGCTGCTGCTCTGTTAATGTTGACTGAAATTCATCCAATCGTTGATTATGAGCAACAAACGACTCTCGCAATAATTTGATCGAATCAGACAATATGCGCAACCGCATTCCGTCCGCCATGGTTCAAAACTCAATGAAAGCACCAATGTTACGAAAGAATATATAAACCCCAAACCCTAAACTCTTCAACCCTAAACCCCGAACCCTTAACCCTAAACCCCAAACCCCAAACCCAAAACCTAAACTCTAAAACCTAAACCCTCAACCCCAAACCCTCAACCCCAAACCCCAACCCTAGATCCTAAACCCAAAACCCCAAACCCTAAACCCAAAACCCAAAACCCAAAACCTAAAACCCCAAACCCTAAACCCTAAATCCTTAAACCTAAAATCTAAACACTAAACCCAAACCCAATACCCCAAACCACAAACCTTAAACCTTAAATCCTAAACCCTAAAACTCAAACCTTAAACCCTAAACCCTAAACCTTAAACCCCTAAACCATAAACCCCAAACCCTAAACACCTAGCCCCAAACCCTAAACCCTCAATCCTAAACCTTAAGCCTTAAACCCCAAACCCTAACCTCCAGATAGAAGAGAATAGGGAGAAGAAGATAGAAATTGGTTTGTGATTTTGCTACTGTGTATTCCATTCTTTTCCTACCATATAGTCTATTACAACTCTAGAAGGTACCAATCGGTTACAATCCTATGGTTATAACAACTCAAACTAGTTCTAATCCTACAGTCCAGACGTGATCGTAACATTGCCGTCCCCATATACGAGAACCTTGTCCTCAAGGTTCTGCTGAAGGTATAGTTGCCGGAGAACAAATATCATTGGCATCACTTGCATTGATGACTGCCATGCTCCTTTCCGCTGATTAGCCAACTGATAATACATGTTAAAAGCATAAGAAGCGTTGTTCTTGGCATCCAACCCACTATAGGATGACCCGTACCCGAGATTAGTGCAATCGGCATAGGCACAAGCATGGTTGACACTAGGTACCATGTTTGGATGTAAGACTAACAATGGATAAGAGTATCTGTACCCATGGCCACTCTCAAGAGTTGAGATACGTGTACGCACCCACTCCTGACTATATTCTACCACACAATATGTGTCTGATGAACCCTTCCCATCCCCTATTTTCATTTGGTGGAGCCCACGAGTATTCAAAATATCAAGTTCTAGAACACCAATTAAAGACTTCCATAACTGCTTCGCAGTGGGCCAAAGGTCATTGCTGTTGTGCCCATCTAGGAATCCATCAAGCTTCTCGCCATCAAAAGCATCAAAAGCACCAAGCCTTTGTGCTGCTGTTTCACCATCAAAACCATAAAGCTTCTCGCCATCAATCTCAATTAGCCCATCTAAGAAATAATTGACAGCATCTGGAAGAAAATGTAATTCATCTCTTCTCTTGTATGTCTCTTGAATCGTAGAATCCTTCCAAACCTCATCAACAACAGGAGCATATTCACGTTTTGCAGCAAGAAAGAAAGTTTTGATGTCTCCCAAAGCCAAAATTTCCAAAAGCCAATCAGAAAAATGCTTCACCTTCTGGTTGATTGAATAAATGCACTGCTTTTCAGTATCAGAGGCAGCATCTCTTTTTCTCATCAAAGCCTCCTCTTCAAAACGCTCTTGGCCTTCAAGTAGTATACTTAAATATATATACATGTTGCCTTGAATCATAAGCTTGATACCTCGCAGTTCTTCTACAGAAAACTTGTGTCCATATAAAAACTTGGTCTGCTTAAAGATAGTGCTAGTTCCAAACCCTTCCAAGCCAAGCAACAGAAGTTTCTGGACTCTTTCCTGCTTCAGATACTCAGCCACAAACTCTGTAAAAAAGGTATCGGTATCTTCTTTTGGCCCATGAGTGTATCCCGTTGGTACAGGCAGTGAGAGTAATGAACAAATGAAACGAGTCGATGCCTTTCCCCATATATTTCCGCTTGTGTTATTCTGACCACCTTCCTCATAAGATCCGTAATCATACACCCAAAAATGAGTATGCCAGAGGCATTGGACCTTGGCCAACTCATGAGCTCGAGAAACAGGGAAGGCACTAGTGGGGAAAACGGCACTTTTGTTCCTCCAATCAACGGAGTCTGGAAAACTATCGCCGTCACGGAAACCATAATGATCATTCTTAAGTCTCGATAACTGACGGTGAGAATCGATCTTGGTACCCAAATACAAAGCACAGTACTCCTTGGTCAAATCGGCGAACCTGTTCAGACCTAACTTGTAGGTATGGTTCTCGAGATTGCACTTGTTAATGAACCTGAAATCTGTGAAGTTCGTCTTCAAATGGCTGGGTTTCGTGGAGATGTTAATCAAACCCTTCAAGTTCTCGTTGAGGTCGCCCCCGGAATAGTACAGCACGACCCTTGTTATGATCTGTTTCAAGTTCCCAAACTTGAAGCAGGTTTGGGAACTGCTCGTGGTGGATCTGGATTTCACGATTGAGTACTGAAGCTCACCGACCCAAGGTAACAGAGCATCACGCTGTCCAATTTCTAGAGGGGGCCATGCTGGGATCAAATGGGTGTCCCGCCGGAGGAGAAAAAGAGCGTTGATCCACAATGATGCGGCTGCACGGAAATCACCTCCGAAGAGTTCACAGGTAGCGTAGATCTGTTTCGGGTACTGAGTGCGGATCGTTTCTTCGAGCTTATCTCCCTTCTCTCTTCCTCCACTTCTGAGCCAAAAGCTTGAAATCGGAAATGAATCGGAAATAGCAAGAGTAGAAGCTCCAAACGGCAAAGACATTGGAATCGAAATATCTGGGTGTGGTGGATTCTCCATAGAAGCTACGATTTGGGAAAAGATCTGTGGTGGTTGCTTTTCCAGAGGAGCAATAAAAATCCCTATTTCAGAAAAGGTTGGAGGGTGGGGGATGACCACAGTGTCAGTAGGATTAAGGATTATGGTTGGGACTGGGGTTGCGGTTGATACTGAGATGGAGGTTGGGAAGACTGAGATGGGGCTTGAGTTGTGGTGGTGAGGTAGGTTAGAGTTATCTAGAACAGGTTGCGAGAATGTTAATGGCGCTGAAGGTATTGGTGTTGGGGAAAAAAATGCTAAGGATATGATAGTGGACGGGAGTGAAGAAGGAAGGTTGGGTGGTGGAAACAGAGTCAATAATGGACAAGGAGGGGGTGGTGGAACGTTGAAGAAGGAGTCGATCAAGTTTTTCCTACATGGAGTCTAAGAGCCGAAAGAGCTCCGAGAAGGTTCGCCGTTGTGCATCCATCATCGCCTGGTGAGAGTCCATGGGAGAGCTCTCAGTGAAAGCACCAAATGATACGTACAGTATCAGTAATGGCTACTTCGAGGGTAGCCGACCTCCAGATAGAAGAGAATAGGGGGAAGAAGATAGAAATTGGTTGTAATTTTGCTACTGTGTATTCCATTCTTTTCCTACTATATAATCTGTTACAACTCTAGAAGGTACCAATCGGTTACAATCCTATGGTTATAACAACTCAAACTAGTTCTAATTCTACGGTCCAGATGTGATCGTAACACCATTTTTATGCTACTTGTGAAACAAAAATTTCGAGGATTCGAGAACAACTTGAGCTTTCCATAAGCTGCATGGTTCTGAAGTTGAAATTGAGCATGGACATGGCAGATTCTTTTCGACATCTGAACATAAAGTGAATGGCATAGACTGACCAATCACACAAATTCGTGACAAATTCATTTTTAGTAATCACGAATTTACAAGATTAAACAACCAAATAATCAAATGATTTTCTATAAAACGGCTTATAAGAAGTTAAGAACTACTAAATCAACATAAGGTAAGGCCAGGTATGGTGTAAAGAACGATGTGAGAAAGTAGAAAGTCAAGATCTTCACATAATCACACACAAATCATGACTTCAAATTGCAGATTATGGAAATTGGATGCTAAAGCAACATATTTACCTGGTCTTAGGAAGCCTTCTAGATTATCATGGAGATCCAAAAGCCCGTTGCCAAATTCATATGCTAAATCACATTGCTGTTCTGGTGACATTACTTACTTGAGCTGTCTCACATGAAGTACAGTGGACTAACGGAATTTACAACTCCAGCCAACAATCCACCTGAACAGATGCACTATTGTGTCGTATCTTGGAATTTCATTTCATAATTCACATTCAATATAATGGAACACAAAAGTAATATACTTCAAACCCTCCTGAATATTTTTTATTTTGAAATTTATTCTCCACATTCAATATTTTATATCTGGAATACATTGAATCTCAATATTTCCAGAAAAGCAAAGAAGAATACAGAGAGCTCTTCTATGGTACTTTCAACTGCAACTCCTTGATTCAAGTAATGTGTTGATCGGTTTCAATTTTAACCATGGTTCTATCATTGCTGACAAATATCCCAGTCTGCACATTTTAAAAAAATACATAAAAATTAATGACATTTACTGAAGTATATAGTCTATCCTTCAGAAAAGGGTACTCTAAGACAATTAAGATCATATTACACCCATTTAAATGAGTCTATAAGCCATTTTAGATATGCTAATCAAAGAGTAACAAATTTTACCAACAATTATCTGTCCATAAGCCATCCCATCCTTAGAACAAAATATAGCCTGGGACATGCAAAAGATTAAAAATTGTACTGATAAAAGTAGCCTTGAATGTCTACAAAACAATTATAGCTTGAATGCCACTGTCATCGTATAAAGTTCGGGAATTCCATATTGAGAGTTTGAAGTTTAATTAGGAGCTAAAGTATATTAAGTTGGTTTCTTCTCTTTCTAAAAATTAGATTACAATTTAATATTAGGAGTCTTTAATAGCAAGTCAAAGTCCTACAAAGAATACTCTAGGGGTTTCTGTTGAGTTCGATAAGGAATTGGAATAAAGAAACCTAGTCATAGTCTCCAAGTAGGTATCCAGATCAAGCTTCTAATTTAGTTTATGATATGATATTATTTATTGTTAAGAGAATGGTTGTTTTCTAGTAGTGGCTTGATTCTCAAGACTCAAGCCCTACAATAGAAGAGCTGTTTCTGGTGAATACTCCCCTATCTCAATCCTCTTCTTCAATTCTCTGGAATACATTCTGCAGAAAATATTTCTTATTTCTCATAATTTCCATTTTGTGCTACTTGCTGATTTTCGGTTAGGTTTGCTATTGTTTGTTATTTCTTATCTGTCCTATATCAGGCACACATCAACATATAAAACTAGCACATAGTGTTCGATAAATGATGAATTAAGGTGCAGTGTTCATTATAAAAGAAAGATAAAAGAAGCAAATAATACCTGTATAATCTTAACAGTAGTCAAATGTTTTACCACTCATCAAACAGACTGAAGAGGGGCTAAAGATGGAGATGAATGAAGAAATATATGATCAGAAACATTAAACATTTGAGGCATCTTATCCAGCACTCAGGTTTGAATTTGTAGGATTTGCATAGCCAGAGGCACTTTTATAACTTCAAGAAAACAAGAATATTTTATAGTTTCTTAAAAGGATAGACAACCCTAGCTATTTGAGCATCTAAAAGTCCAAAATTATAGAGTACGGCTACAGATTAAAAGAGCCACAAGGTTTTCTTTGCTTTAGGGGGTGGAGGGGAGGGGGGGTTAAAACTGTATGTATTCTGGAATTTCTTTATCTGGTTCTTATATTTTTTTTCCTCAGAATTAATTTAGTATTATATTTTAATTTAAGGTGAGAATAGCAAAAAAAGTTCCCACATGATACTGGTGTGAACTCTAGCTTTGAGAGCTTCTTCCATTCTTCCACTTGTTAGATCCCTTCTTTCAAGACTCTTATTGATCCAATCTTACATTTTTTTTTTTTTTTAATTCTGCATTATCAAGCCTTTGTATTTGTTTGAACAAACACGTATGCTGATGGAAAAGTAACTGCGGAGTGCAGAAAACAATCCCAGCACTCAAAGGCACTTCAAAGTTTTGGAGGGCTAAACTTTAAATGCAAGCATATCTTATAATAAAAAAAAAAAACCAGCTAGCATATGCTATTAAAATCAACAAACAGATCTTTTATCCTTATAACAAAGATAAAATGCACTAAAATCAACAAACAGATCTTTTATACTTATAACAAAGATAAAATGCACTAAAATCAACAAACAGATCTTTTACACTGATAACAAAGATCAAATGCACTAGACAAATTTCTGACTTTCTGATAACAGATATATTGCTCAATTCTAACAACTTTCATAGGGATAGACATTCTAAGTGGAGTTTGGCCTGAAATTTATTGCTCACACAGCTCAAGCTGCACAATAATTCTTCTTTCTTGCACATGGATACTTCCCAAAACCACACCAAGATACTGCAAGCATATGGTTTTGAGAAAATACCTTTCTGGTCACAATGGTTCTGCAACATTAACTTTCCACATGATGAACTGCTACTTCCAGTTCCCCATCACTCTTATTTTATTAGCAATAGATAGATGAATAAATAAATTACTCCTATACTATGATTCAACAGAGGACACCTAATTTTACAATCCTATATAATTCCATAACAAGCTAGAAAAAAGAACATCATGACGTCCAAAATTATCAGCCCAAATGAGAAGGAAGACTGCAAAGATTACATGAGATTCTGAGTGCATGAAAGAAGACATCATCTGAACTACGATTTCTTTGTACATCAACACTAGATGTCCTGGCACTTCTGCACTTCTTGGTTGGTAACCAGCTTTCTTCATGCTAGGTATGGATATTCCTTTTGTCAGAATTTAATGAATTGAATAAAGGAACTTGTTTGGTACATTTCATTGCCTCTTGATCTCACAGACATAGCAAGCAGGTTCATTCCTGGAAGCCATAAAGTAGAGCTGTGTAATTTCCAGTGTTCACACAATAGTTCAAGTTCCAATATATAACAGAGGGGAAAGACTAGAACATACCACACTGAGAACCAGGATGGAATGCTCAAACAATTTTGTAGACACTGAATCAACAAGCTCTAACCTGTGACAAATCATCAGAGCAAGTAGGTATGATTCAACACAGATCACAAGGATAACACATTCAAAATGTCAGCGCTACATGCTACATACCTAACTTTGAGAACCCCACTGACTACACAACAAAGGACCAGATCTGTGCATTATCAGCCAGTGGAACTTTAGCAAGCTAGCTAATGCAGATTCAGCCTTGTATACTCACTTTGTAAAATCCATTTCATTCTCTCACTTTTTTTGGTGCACTATTTCCTTCTCTTATGCCTTAATAAATTAAGTTTTGTCACAGAATCCATCAACCGCTCATGCAAATCTCTGTTACTTCCATCAGGAGAGATAAATCCCCTATCCTGTAGATCCCTTAATAGCATCTCTCCCTTAAAAAGATTATTTCCCCTAGAAATAGCATCAATGAGGACAGTATAAGTGGTAACATTAGGCAAAAGACCCCTTCGTTTCATCTCCTCATACAGTTCAAAGGCAACGGAAACCCTATCATTGTTGCAAAGACCTGTTATGAGAACATTGTAAGCAACAACATCAAGCTTCCTTTCAGAGAGTTCCATCAAACGCCATAACTTCAAGGTTTCCACAATCCTAGCTTCTTTGCAGAGCTTGTGCATCATAGTAGTAAAAGTAGCCTTAGTCGGGACCAATCCCATATGAAGCATGCGATCAAAAACTAGCATTGCTTCTTCAATCTTCCCACACCGTAGAAGTCCTCTAACAAGAGCACTCTCAGCTACACAACGAGAGCCTATACCTAGTGCTTCCATTTCATCTTTAAGCCTAAATGCTCTCTTTATATCCCCTACCCGACATGCTTCATTAATCAAAGTAATATAATGTTTACAAGCAGGAAGAAACCCCCTCTCCAACATTTCATTCAAAATCATATGCGATTCTTGAAAGCAACACTTTCTATTGAGTCCTTTAATAATGGCATTGTAGGTATTTACATCAGGCATGACACCTAAACTATGCATGCAGTTAACCATATCAAAAGCCTTCTGCATATCGCCATTTTCACCACACTTGATAATAATCACATTGAATGTCAGTTGATCAGGAATACTACCTTCCATTACCATCTTTCTTACAAATTTAACTGCAATCTCTAGCATTCCTGATTGACAAAGTCCAAGTATTACAGAATGTTGTGTAAGTTTGTCTGGCATAAAACCCCTTCTGACCATGGCATTGTAGAGTTCAAACATTCTTGAAATTAGTCGTTTCTTGGAACACCCATGTAAGAGGATGTTAAATGAAACCAAATCAAGTGAGAGAGTTGGGTTGGCTGATTTTGAAATACAACCATCCACCTTCCACATTTTCCCCAACCTAGAATGTCCATCCATAATGGCATTGAGAGCAACTGAATCTGGGTATAAATCTTTCTCCAGCATCTCTCCATATACATACAAAGCAACCTTTGGCAGCCCTTCCTTGAAAAGAGCATCAATCATGCAAGTGTAAATGACCTGGTTAGGAAGTAAAAATCCCATTTCCACTATTTTCCCAAAAAACAAAACTGCAGCAAGCATCTTCTGCTTCCTACAGAACCCGTTGAGAAGAATACTATATGTGTAAGCATCGGGAAGTATTCCACCTTGCACCATCTCTTCAAATAGCACCACTGCCTCCTCCAACCTCCCAGCTTTACATGAACTAGCCAGAAACGTGTTATAGAGAACATTATCTACAGCAAAAGGAATACACTGGAGTTTATGAAAGAAGTTCTTTGCCAAATCTAGGTTTCCTCCCTTGCATAGTCCTTTTAGCAAGCTTCCATATGTGGAAGGACTTGGATGATGACCTAGTCTAATCATTTCATCAAACAAGGAAAATGATCTTAACCCATCACCTATACTTCCATAGCCGCTAATGATACAGTCAAAGGTAATGGAGTTAGGAGCTAGGCCAATCCGACCCATGTGTTGCATAAATATTTCAGCCTCTTCCAACTTCCCAGATCTACAAAGAGAAGCAACTAATGTGTTACAAGTGATAAGGTCAACATCATGACCATAATGAGCCATAACTGAATAGAACTTCATTGCTTCAACAACGTTTCCCTGCTTGCAGAAGTTATGGATTATGGTAGAATATATGATTTCAGTGGGCAAAACTCCAGCTCTATGCATCTTGCAAAGTATCTCCTTTGTATGGTTTATCTTTCCCACTTTGCAGAATCCATTTATAAGCACCGAATATGTGACAACATCAGGATCCATACCAGTTTCCAGCATTCTATTAAGCAATTCTACAGCTTCATTGAGCTCTCCCTTTTTACAGTATGCATCTATTAACATTGTATATGCCGCACAGCTAACAAGAATGCCAGTCATCCTCATCCGGTCAAGAAGACATCTTGCTGAATCCAACCTGAAAGCCTTGCAAAACCCATTCAAAATAGAACCATAACTAACCTCATTAGGCGTAAGTCCTAGTGCTTCCATTTCATTCAAAAGTCTCAAAGCTTCTTCAAAATTTCCTTGTTGACAATACCCATCAATCAAAGCATTATACGTAATAAAATTTGGTACAAGATTAGAATTCAACATCTCAACAAAGACTCGAGTAGCAACTCCAATCTTTCCCTCCTTACAGAATCCATTAATAAGAGTGTTGTAAGTAATTTCATTCGGAAAAAGTCTCTTCTTCCTTATCTTCTTCAGCAGTAAGTAAGCTTTTGCACTTCTATTATTTTTACATAAGTTGTCAATGAACATGTTATATGTACATATATCTGCTTCAATACCTTTACAACCCATGCGATCAATCAGCTCATAAGCCGCCTTAAACTTAGCCTTCTTGCAGTACCAATTAAGCAGAGTATTATAAGTAACTCTTGTTGGGATATAACCAGTCTCCTCCATCTTTCTTAGTACATAACCAGCTTTCTTAAGATTTCCTTCTAGACAAAGCACATTTAGCAGTATATTGAATGTACACACGTTAGGGCAAATCCCACCGGCCAACATCTCCTTAAAGAAAGACCATGCAGGCTCTACTCTACTCTTTTTGACAAATGCGGCTAGGACAGTATTGCAAGTATGTACTGACGGCTTAAATCCTCGGATACCCATAAAACGAAAGGTCTCTACAGCTTCTTTAAGCATTCCTCCTTGAACGTAAATCTTAATTAGAATATCAAAAACTGAAGGATTTGACTGGCAACGTGAGTAGGTGATCATAAGAGCAGCTAAGACAGGATGCGACCCAATACCCGTTTGAGAGAGATGTTGCAAAATCAATTTTGCAGGTTCATACATTCTAGCTTTAACAAGTATGTGAGTTGTAATGCAGAATATGTGGATAACATTATCCAATTCCAAGCCAGGTTGTTGAATAACCCAATTGAGGAATTTCAATGCCAGTCTTCCATGGATGGTTCTAAGAGAAGCCAACTGATATTTCATCTGATTCAAGGATTCCCAACGGTGAATAGTAAGAATGGTGTAGATGCTTTTCTCTATGATTTGGCCTGTTTAAAAAAAATTCAGAAGCAGAGAGCATGTAATGTTACAACAATCCCTTACAACAGAAAATTAAAGGAAAATAAGTAAGTTTGTCAAACGAAGAAAAAAAAAAAAAAAAAGGGAGAATCAGCAAACTACAAAATCAAAAAGCTTGCTCCTCCATTTTCATTCACTTGTCCATCTATGATCATTACTTAACATTTAATCTTTCTGGAGAAACCAAAAAGTTCAAAATTTCAGCAAAATTTTGAAATTTTCAGAAAAAAACTTTCAACTTTACTTCGGGAGGGTGAGGGAGATGAAATTTTGGAATTTCCTATTTTTGGTAAATGGTCGATAATATATTACAGCAATATTAAAAATATTGATATATCAGCAATGTTTTGTTGTAACTCCTCATCAATATTTATTTCATAGATAGGAAGCCTAAGAATCCACGAATAAATTCCTTAAAGCATGAGATGTGAAGTGATTTGCACATAGAAGAAGAAGAAATGATATGGCCCATGTTTCAGTACATCATGACTTAAACCCACCTTGCTCGTAATAGGGACTATGACTTGGAGTCAACCCAGAACTGCACAAGCAACAGAGGAAGAGAAAACACGATTAAAGATTTTCATTTTATTTACAATGTTAATGTCGCTTACTCGCTTTATTGAATGACAAAAATCCTCAACGAGCAGAACTGAGCTGAACTGAGCATGCAAGTGAACCATGAATAAGTTTCAGTCTCGGCTTAGGTTCATGACCCAAAAGCCGCAACTCTGTTCGGGATTAGATGTTAAAAGCAAAGAATTAGCGAGTAGTTTAAACCTTTCTGAGCGTGAAACGAGTTCAAAGCCGGAGAAGTAAATCAAGAAAGAAAACCCACATCCTAATGAGTCCATAACATAGAGACTGAAATAAAAGACCTTGAAATTTGATAGGTTCAGTTCGAAAAAGTACCATTGTTGAGGAAGAGTTCATGACTTGCCAACTTAGACTTTTGACGCACGGAAGCAATACGACACCACAGAAATGAAGAAACAATCGAGGTTCTACTACGATTACAGCGGACAGTCGAAGAGAGAGCCATTAAAGGAAGGGGCAAAGCAGAAGTACGAGACTGAACATACAATGGAGTTTTCTTTACAGAAGTAGAGGAGTGGTCTGAGACTCCGAATGGAGACGAAGTTGGAGAGGAAGAAAAAGGCAGGCAGTCTAATAAATGGGCCCAATGTAAAGAAGCCCACAATATTTAATGGGTCTGGCTCAAAAATAGATCAAGCGGCACCAATGTACCAAACAGAGCCCAATCAATTCCGGACCTTCAAACCCTTGGGCTGTTAGTACCTGCCCAGACCAGACCTCCTAGACTGGGCCAGAAAATTGCGGCCAATATACAAAGGGGTACATGGGTTTGTTAGATGAGACCTCGAGCAAAGAGGTCTAGGCCAACCTGGAAAATTAAACATGGAAGTGAAGATAAGTTTATTTGCAAGACCTGATGAGTCTTTCCTTCTTATTAGTCATAACAAGATGGAATTTATGCCATTCTTGAGCAGTTAAGGCTCTAGATAACATAGATGGTCCTTCATGGCACCATTCTTGGTTATCACCATGGTGATGGGGAGGCACCTTCTGCACCTTCCGTCCGTGAGGCTTGTAAAAGAGTTGAATAGATGTGTTGAGAGACATCAAAACCTTCACACCTTGGATTGATATCCAGGGTCGACTTTGCTTCTTATTCCTAACATTGCTCATGCTTTTGCAGGTGATGTGTCGCCCATGGGAGTTACGTCCTACCATATGTTTATGGTTACGTAGCCGCTCGAAGCCTTGTTTTGAAGAGGATCGTTTTCCATGGGCCATCTGGCCCATGTGGTATTTGGGAGAGCAGGCCACTATTTGGATCGAACCAAGGTTGGGAGAATCCATAGTAAATAATAAAGTTGCCAAAGCCACTTCTTGAATAAATTGACCATTTAAAGTTCTGGGGTAAGGGGGAAGTCATTTACCTCTCCTATCTTTCCTTCGTCCTTTCAGAAGAACTTGGCATCTACAAGATTTTGCCTTTTTGCCTAATCATCTATATCTTCTTGGTATAGGAATCCTCTCCTGCCACAGTTCCGGCTGTCAAGGGTTGGATTTCATCACATTGGTATGTGCACTGACTGAACTCCAGCTATTAGATCAATCGGCAGTTTCGACTACCGCAGGAGAGGATGTGGATGATTCATCTTTTTGAATCTTAAAATGTGAAATTGGATTTCTTTTTCATAGCATATGCGCTTAGACTTTACTTTTTCCCCTTTTTTCTTCCTAGTCTAATATTTGTTCTCGAAGGTTTTCGATTCCGTGTAGAAACAAACTCTCTAAATTTATGACTGACCTTTCTTTTAGTGACCTTACAAGGAACTTGAGTTTTTTTTCATTGTAAATTCATACAAAGCAATCAACGAATTATCCTAGCCCATACCCAAGATTTTGTTTCTCCACCTATTAGTGCTCATGGACACTCTTCATCTAGGAGACTACTCAATAACAGCGAATTTCAATGATGCAGTTGAGTGCTGGCCTAGGGAAGCTCTTAGTTTCGACTCTGCCTCTCCACGTCCAGTTCTAGTTAGTTTCCCCCTTTGTTCCCTTGTAGTTAGCTATTACAAAAAAAAAAAAAAAAAAAGATTAGGGGCTACTATTAATTTACAATTTCTCTCTTCTTAAATTAGATGGAATAAAAAAAAATGATGCAGGGCACTTAAATTCTCAGTGATCTTAATGAGGAGAATGAAAAGGTAGTGGATAACAAAAACCTATGGGCTCCATCTGATCATATATTTAATTTTCATTTCAAAGAACAACCACATAAGTTTGAGATATTTTCATGATAATAATTTTACTATTACACCACCTCTTACATAGTCAAATAGCCATTATAGATAGAATCATAAAATGGACCCTGCTTTAATAAGCAGATAAGGGTTAACTTTCCCTCAAGGTGGTAGCTTGTTGAGTAAGAAGTCCCTTAGCCTTATACAATCATCTTTTATATTTAGAAGAAGTCTTTTTCAGCCACAAAAAAAAAAAAAAAAAATCCAGCTTTCCTGGCTTCAAGCTAGGGACTCAAACCCTAATTTTTCGAAAAAAAAAAAAAAAAAATCATTGGGCTAGAAATATGATATCGTAATTAAAGGATCATTATGATCATTGCCTCATCTCCCTTCTTGATTTCAATTTAGGCATCATGATCATTATGTTTTAAGTCACATTTGTATATCTCAAGTTTCAGACCATCTGCTCTCCCTAATTACCAGAGCAGAGAGTTTTTAAAGTTTTTCTAAATGATAGTTTTATTTTTCCTAGTGAATCTTAGAAATTTTATATCATTGCTATGTGGTAAATTTTGTTTAGTTTATGTTGACATGTCAGTAGAGGATGCCAGCCTACCTGCCCACAAAATTTGAGTTCCTCCCTCTTGACTTACAAGATGAAGATAATAGGGCCCTATTATTTATATTTAAACTAGGGAAATTAGTTCAAGAGAGCCAATGCTGTTACACTAAAATGTAAAATGTAAAGTAGTGGGAAAAGAAAAAAAAATTCTATATATTTTTCATTGTTTGTTTTAACTCATAATACAAAGAAAGACATTGCAAAAAATTACAAAAAAAAATTACATGAAGAAAATTTTTAATGTAATATATAATTTGCTCAGAAATTTTTACAACAAAGGGCCTAAATTAACCACTCTAACATGAAGAAGATACTTAAATCATTCTAAGAAAGACAAAGAAACCAGATAAAACCCTAAACTATCTTTAAATTCTTCTATATTAATCCTGTGGTTTTCCCATAGCTACCACCAAACCCAACCCCCCAATAGTCCATGTGTGGCATCTGCAAATCTATTTTGAGATAAGAAACTGCCAAGGAGATGTCACACTGGGATTTCTCCATGAAGTTGTTTGGGCCTGAAGTTAAATTACATTGGGTTGGGCCTCAAGTTGGCCTTTTGTGAAATTTATTAAATACTGAACCCCAAAACCTTAGTAGATCATGAGCATATACTTGATCTGTACCACCATGAAGTAGGAAATAAACCCTTTATAAGCTGATCAAGGTTGCTTAGCTTCTTGTAAAGATAAGAAATTATTTTTTCTTAATCGGCTTCTCTCGGACTGCGATCACTCCCTAGAATGAGAGAATCAAGCTGATCAGTTCCTGGTTGGTAAGGTCTATACCCAAAAAAAAAAAGGGTTGGGTATCTTAATTAGGATAGTTTGGTTTTAGTTAAAGTCTCAAAATCAAATATCTTTGAATACACAGCATTGAAGATTTGAAGTGACCAGTAGAGAGATGAAAAGAGACCATTCCAACCATCCAAACTCATTTGTTTGGTCTGAAATCCACTTTAGGAGACATATGATAGGAAGCTTTGAATGCTTATCTAATGGCTGTGCATGTAATACTTTTCTGACTATGACTTTTAGAGAATTTGATCCAATAAGAGTGGAATAGCTACAGTGATGAAAGGTTTTTCTATCCCCCCATCCACACACACAAAAAAAATGAATGGTTAATAATAGAGATACATTTCATCACGTTTCACTCATTGACTTTTCTTTGAGAGATACTCTTCTTATTTGGTAAGAAAGATTTTAGTCACTATCCTGCATATCCCCATATCAAAACTGGATTATCATGACCAGTTCTACTGAATCCTTTTTTCTACATGATCTTACTTTTTTAAGCCATGTGATAATATATTCTCAATCTGGATCATCCATTTGATATGGGTTTTTTTATCATAGTTTTTGCCTTGTATTTGGAGGATCCACATCTTCTCTCGCCTAAGTTTGGGCGAGAGACTTGGCGGCCTGGATGGATGGCTGCCACCTGGCTCTCGGGTGGATCCGAGCCCTCCATCAGAGTCGACACTCCTGTCGGCTCAGCTTGTCGGCTCGAGTGTCTGCTCGGATGGAAGGCTCGGATCCACCTGAGAGTCAAGTGGTAGCCATCCATCCGGGCCGCCAACTCTCCCGCCCAAACTCAGGCGGGAGAAGATTTCTATACGTATTTGGAAGCTACGTCTATCCTCAATTAGGAAAAAAAAAATTGTGATTCTAGTTTGATTTAGAATCTCATAATAGTTCAATCTAAGTGGGCTTAGACCAATTCCAACCATCCAATTCCAAGGAATTACTTGTAAAATAAGTTTAATTTTGGTAAACCAATAATTTTTCTATTTGGTGAAGAAGCATACTGCATGTCAGTATTTTATTCTTTCCATCAATAATATATAAATGATGAATCTTTATTTCTTATACTATGAAGACAAATTCTAACAAACTGGTTGGTAAGAGATTTATTTATTTTTTTGTAGCCATTTTTCTTTAACCCACTTGCTTATTAACAAGTTTCTCATGTAGGTTCCTATATGATTCCAACTAAGTAAGTGGATGATTCAATTAAATCAATAAACACAATGGATATGGATAAAGCAATGAAGAATCTATCTCTTAATTTAATCAAGGGTTGGGTTCTTTAATGGTCTACGTGGCTCTTGCACCAGCACAATGATTAATAGGAACTTGCTTCAGCACAAAGGTTAATAGGAACACACATACCCCTTATGTGACTGATATAAATGTAAACTGTTGGACATATATCATTTTCCCTTTAATCAAATAATTGTCACTGAAAAAAAAAATTAATCGGATAAAAATTGAAAAAAATGATTCAACTTCATTTTCCTAAGCCATATCTATAATATAAGAGAAATAAAGGTAGAAAAAGAAAACGAGTATTATTATGGCTTTAAAAGAAAGTGAATTTTTACCAAAAAAAAAAAAAAAGAATTAAAATGACATATTTAATTAAAATGGGATATGATAACAATTCACAAGGGTTGGTGAATTTGCCAAGTTGACAACTTGCCCACTTGGCAAACATGTGTTCACTCATCTCTTTTGTTGAATTTCAGCATAAAATAAACATGCAAATACAATATTGGGTCAAAAGCATTTCTAACATTATAAATATTACAAACATGCCATTAGTATCTATCTATTATTATATATTAAAGATTTATGGTATTTTTTATTACTTTTATAATTTTGACCCAATGATTTTTATCCATAATATATATTTCTATTATATTAAAATTTTACCAATGATTTGGGTTCTTTCTACCTATGTGCATAATTTCTTATCAGTGATAATTAATAAATTCTACAAAGTTCATCTGTTTTGATAAACGTAAGTCTTTCTTTTTAAAATGTCTTGAGATGGCATTTTTCATTTACAAGAGTTTGGACTTGTTGGAATTAACAAATTAATATACCAACATAAATTTTTTTCAGCCTTAAATACAAATGATATCCTTTATTTACAAAGTTTTCGTAATACCCTTGTTGACAAGGTCTAATCCTGCATCTTCAAAAGGAGTCGGTGTTGGTGCTTCTATGTCATGGAGGAAGAACCAAAATAAAATGTACCAACAATAAGTCATTCCAGCCCCTCAAATCCAAATTTTTATCGTTAAGAGCAAAATAGTTTCATTGAGTCGAGATAGAGGGTGGGTCTTAGTAAATTGTTCCATTACGATTTTAGAATAATGGAAAAATAGTTTTTCTGCGAAATAAGAGTAACGCTATGTACATCTGCCACTCCTTATACCTAAGTATATCCCTTTTAATTTGCATTAATTTTATAGTAGGTGAAAATACTCAACCCAAACAATCCAAACATAATATCATATTTGTATTCACCAAAAAACATGGATAATGTTATGATTATTAAAATTATTCACCAAAAAACATGGAAAATGTTATGATTAAGAAAAAAAAAAAAGGAAACCCTGTTCTCATAATACACAACACTTAGATTCCTTTTGTTGGGTTTGAATCAAACACCATGGGCCACACAAAAGGTTAGGGACCCACATTTGGTTTGTAAACCATCAAGCAGGAAAAAGGAAGGGCAGATTTCACAAACTGAATCAATGTTTAGTCAACCCAAAATTCTAGAATTAGCTACAATTAGGATGAAGTAATCTTGTAATTTGACTGGCAATTAGACCAACTTGATCAAAGAAGGCCGCCACTTTTTACCAGTTCTTAGAAAAATCTAGGCCGTGTCTGATACGAAAGGGTATCTGTGATATTTTTGGAGATGGGTTTGGTTAGGGTTTGAGAAATCTAGAAGTTAGGAGGAGATGGGTGTCAACTGCTACGATCAGTGTCAAATAGAAAAACTACGTGCTCATTAAATATTTTCCCACGCGTTCACATATGTTAAAAGTTTCAAGCATTATTGCTAGCTTTTCCATTTTCTATGTGATAGAAGGGTTTAGGCTAGAAATTGCAGTACAGCATCAGGGAAGAGAGAGAGATTTTAGACGATGAAAAAGTCCAGTCTCCCAAACGTGGCTCCAAAATAGTTTTCAATTCAAATTAATCAATGTGGACTAAAAGTAATAGGAAATGTCTTAGGGTTTATCTAAAAGGATCTAAGTTGGGTGGAATTTAGATTGAAGGATCTAAGTGGGTCACCACCTTTGTACGATGATATCTTGTATAATTCAACAAAAGCTGCAATTGTGAGCCCCCCCAACGTTATCCACAGAGAAGGTGCTGGACTGTTGGGCTTCCCATGTTCCCTTTTATTAGGAGTCCTTATCTGGCCATGTGTCACTTACATGAAGGTTTTGACGACATTGGAGAATGACCATCCAAGCCAAGTGGCAATTAATCTCCCATTAATCACGCATAGGACAGCTGGCACGTTTGGAGTCGGTGAACGGTGTTCAACCCTAACGAAGGAAAAATATTTTGTTTAGGTCTGAGAAAGGCTATGAAATGACTCTCTTAACCCTCTCTTGGATACTTCATCTATTAGTTGGACAGAATACCTCAGCTCCAATCATAATTAGTAATTTTATTTATATATATAATTAGATTCGTGATGATATTGTACATTTGAATTCTCTTTGTAATGCCATCTTTGTTGCTATTTTTAGAGATGCCAATGTTGTGACACGTATCTTAGTTGAAAAGGCCGTGGTGTCGTTGGGGATGCACTCCTAGTTCTAGCTGAATATCGCTCCTGGCTTTAAGCCCTTTGTTTTGTTGAAGCTTCGGTTGTATTCTCATGTTTATATAAATGAAGTTCTATTTTACCAAAAAAAAAAAAAAAATTCTCCTAAGAAATATTGTATTTTTCAAAATTTATGTTTTCAACCATAGTTTTCTTGGATTATCGCCATCCTTAGGTTACACAAGTTTTTGGTGACGCATTTCCATTTTGGGCTCAGATTGTAAAATTGTCTAAAGAATGTATTCTAGAATGAGTTCTGTTCTTTTATGTATTTCATGGACCATAATCCAAAGAATGAGAATAAATACCATATTCTGTTTTCATAATTTTAAAATATACTCTTGACCTAGAACCCATACCAAATGCAGCCTAAGTTTAATAGTGATTGGTGATTGATAAAATTAATATCATACATATTGTACATGACATTGTGAGTCATTAGGTGTGCGATTATTTTGAAATTAATTATGGAGATTTAGAATTACAAAGAAGAATAGAATGCCATGTGACAAAAATAAGAGGTAATCCTTGTAGAAAAGGCTCTCAACTACCACAGAGGATGAGAGGAAAACCTGGGCAAACAGAAAATATAAACAATTTAGTTTATTTATTGACATTCATTTATTTCAATAAATTTAAGTGAATGCACAAAGCTCTTTAAAATTGCAACAATATTCTTACACCATACTTGGTATTATTAAATTAATTTATATTACAGCATTTGGTCAAACTTAAATAACTCATTTGAGATCTCAGGTTATACTTATGAATTTTAAGTATTATTTTCTCTATTGAATTAAATCAAAGCCTATTAAGCAAATTGACTCATGTAATATGAGAAGTTGTGTATGGTGTATTTTTCAATTACTATTTTATGTTAAATATTTCAATATGTCAATTTTATTAATAAAGAAAATGAAATCATCCTCATTTAAGACTGTCTGTTGCCTATCTATGTTAAGAACTAGGGTTGTGTCAACTCTAGATAAACTTTTTTTCATTTTTCATGTCTTCTTCATGCATGTTATCATTTTTAACCCCGTTTATGAGATGTGGGACAGGTGTGGAATCTACATCCACGGACGGCGATGATGTCCTATAGAACTCTTCGCTTAGGGGAGAAGATTCAAACTCATCTAAAAATTGACTTCATTTAAAACAATACTTAATATTATGTTTTTCTTACTTGGTTGATAATCTTAAATTAATACTTACAATCGACCCTCTTCTTATCTTCTAAAAATAAATCATAACAATTAGTAATCAACAATGGAAAAAATTAACAATAATGTCAACCTTGATAATTGACATAATCCTATCTAAAGAACTCTTGCCATAGTCTTTATAACAATACATGTACTTCAAAAGACAAGTATTATCTCTCAAGATTCATCAAATTCACCTATCATGTTAGAATATATATATATATTGTTTTTTTTGGAGGGGGGGTGGGGTGTTCAAACTCTAAAATATATAGTTATGAAAAAAAAATATAAATAGAAGGATACTATGAGAAGCTTGTTGCCAGTTAACAAACATTTATTGATTCATTATCTACCCAAATAACTCATTAAAAAGTTGGAGAAGCAATTATATTATCTTCAATTTGCATCCTATGCAACAAGATGGCTACATGGCCATATTATCGTGTTTTTCCTTTGAATTTTTATTATTTACTTTGAAAAATCTTTGTAACTTCTCAATCAATAAGTGCAGATGTTTTATTAGTTCATTAAAGACTGTGTTTGGTATGTATTCTTAAAATGTTTATCATAATGAATAATGTATTCCCTAAATAAAATGAGAACAAGCTAAAGAGCGAGACATTTTTGTTCCCTGTTCAAATGCAGAATGAAATTAATAAAAAGCGTGTTCCAACCGCATTCTCTAACGTATTCCAAGACTCAAGAAATAAACTACATACCAAACACTATTTTTTTAATCTCAAATTGTATAATATATTATTGGAATGGATACCAATCTTAGCTTAAGTATTTTAAAAAATAAATATGAAGGGATAGCATGATCTTCACCCATTAAGTATAGAAAAATTATCTCATCTATATATATATATATATATATATATATATTTTTTTTTTTTTTTTGGTAAAATATAATTATTCATTAAAGGAACAATGCATTTATCTCATTTTTATTGTTTCGCTAAAGAACCATTACACACACATGCTTTAGTCCTCATTTATACATATGTGGTACACCCTCTATTCCGGTGGAAGCTTTAATATATACTTATCGAGCTATAAATGCCTAACTTATCTATTACCATCTTATTATTTTAGGTAGTTAATTAGGTTTGCCATTAAATTAATCTATGCATCTGTATATTTTCTTCTGTCCTTCTCCCTCTTCCCCAATTATTGTATCAAAAGGGGAGAAAGAAAACAAATGAACATGACAAGAGGATTCAAACCTGATTTACACTCAAAACCTATAGACACTATTACAATTTAAAATATATGTATTAAATATATAAGAAATATAATATATGGATAATGTCGATTGATTGAAAGTGGTTAGGGTTGATAAAAATTGTATTTATATGTTAATTCATGTCTTAATGCCTCAATCTATAAATAGATTTTGTGGATATTTCCCCAACTTAATTAATAAACTTGGTTATTAAATCTCTCCTATCTATATTGATTAAACCCCTCTTTCTCTCTCTCTCTCTCTATCTCTCTTTCCTGGTGGATCTTCTGCCGTTTGTAATTAATACCTGTCCCGATGAGGAATGAATAAATGTTCTTTATCTCCGAAAAGGGTTTCGTATAAAAATATAAAAAAATATAATAAAAAAAACCCTCTTTTTTCCTTTTTTTTTTCTTGTTTCTTTACTTGAATGTAGTTGATCATTCTTGAAGAACCACTTTTTGCAGTCACTTGACTGTCTGATGATTTGAATTGGGTGGCATATTGTGGTTCATACATTAAACCATCCAACTTGATTGAAAATCAACCTTTTACTTTTTACTTTTTTTTTTTTTTTTTCATGGAGTGGAGTTGGGTGGAAAGAGAGACAAGGATATAATAATTTCTTTTACGTTTTAAAGAACTTTACCTAAAGAATGGCTAATGAAAAGCAAGAAAGTGAACAAAAACATATCTAATATCCACCATTCGTGTGCCACTAGATTTTGGCTAGTTCTTTGACCAATATTAGTATTAGTTTTAATATTTTTTAGATCTTAGGTTTTTTTGTAGTTAATTTAAAATAATAATTGATGGTAACCCATTCAAGTATATATAATAATAATAAAATAAAAAACACTATTGAAATCATAAAGAAGTGTTAAATAACCAATGAAAATGAAATATTCTTTGGCATAAACCTCTTCCTAATCCGAAAGATACCCAACAAGGTCACTTTTCACCAAATAATTTAAACATACTTTTTATATAAAGGAAAATGTGGGGCTGTGGGCTATTCTTTACTCTAGAATGTCCTTATTTAAAATAGTATATATATATATATATATATATATAGTTTTTTTTTTTTTTTTTTTTGGAGGGGGTGGGGGTTGGGGGTGGGGGTGGGGGGGGGGGGTGTTCAAACTCTAAAATATATAGTTATGAAAAAAAATATAAATAGAAGGATAGTATGAGAAGCTTGTTGCCACTTAACAAACATTTATTGATTCATTATCTACCCAAATAACTCATTAAAAAGTTGGAGAAGCAATTATATTATTTTCAATTTGCATCATATGCAACAAGATGGCTACATGGCCATATTATCGTGTTTTTCCTTTGAATTTTTGTTATTTACTTTGAAAAATCTTTGTAACTTCTCAATAAGTGCAGATGTTTTATTAGTTCATTAAAGACTGCGTTTGGTATGTATTCTTAAAATGTTTATCATAATGAATAATGTATTCCCTAAATAAAATGAGAACAAGCTAAAGAGCGAGGCATTTTTGTTCCCTGCTCAAATGCATAATGAAATTAATAAAAAGCGTGTTTTGTTCCAACCGCATTCTCTAACGTATTCCAAGACTCAAGAAATAAACTACATACCAAACACTATTTTTTTTAATCTCAAATTGTATAATATATTATTGGAATGGATACCAATCTTAGCTTAAGTATTTTAAAAAATAAATATGAAGGGATAGCATGATCTTCACCCATTGAGTATAGAAAAATTATCTCTATGAAGGGATAGCATGATCTTCACCCATTGAGTATAGAAAAATTATCTCATCTATATATATATATATATATTGGTAAAATATAATTATTCATTAAAGGAACAATGCATTTATCTCATTTTTATTGTTTCGCTAAAGAACCATTATGCACACATGCTTTAGTCCTCATTTATACATATGTGGTACACCCTGTTTGCAGGCTGTTAAGCCAGCAAACTACGGCTTAATAGCAGCGAGCTCCGCTTTCAGAAGCGAGCCAGAGTAGCGCGCTGGAGCAGCTTGCTGATCGTTGTGTTCAAAAATGACACGAAGCTGGATATGAGTAGATGTTGGTCGAAAACGTCTCTCATTCACAATGGAACAGAATGGTCTCGCTCGATGCGTCATTTGATTTGGTGTCACCATTAGAGTTCTGGAAACTTCGAAACTCAAACCCTGCTACAATGTTCGAAATTCTCAACTTAACACGCCCCCTCACTTCATCTACCGAAATGACCGGGCAGATCTCATGTATTGACGCATTCAACCAGCTCATGATCCTTAGGCTATACAGCATGGAGCTATAAATATATACTTATCGAGCTATAAATGCCTAACTTATCTATTACCATCTTATTATTTTAGGTAGTTAATTAGGTTTGCCATTAAATTAATCTATGCATCAGTATATTTTCTTCTGCCCTTCTCCCTCTTCCCCAATTATTGTATCAAAAGGGGAGAAAGAAAACAAATGAACATGACAAGAGGATTCAAACCTGATTTACACTCAAAACCTATAGACACTATTACAATTTAAAATATATGTATTAAATATATAAGAAATATAATATATGGATAATGTCGATTGATTGAAAGTGGTTAGGGTTGATAAAAATTGTATTTATTTGTTAATTCATGTCTTAATGCCTCAATCTATAAATAGATTTTGTGGATATTTCCCCAACTTAATTAATAGACTTGGTTATTAAATCCCTCCTATCTATATTGATTAAACCCCTCTTTGTCTCTCTCTCTCTCTCTCTCTCTCTCTCTCCTGGTGGATCTTCTGCCGTTTGTAATTAATACCTGTCCCGATGAGGAATGAATAAATGTTCTTTATCTCCGAAAGGGGTTTCGTATAAAAATATAAAAAAATATAAAAAAAAAACCCTCTTTTTTCCTTTTTTTTTTCTTGTTTCTTTACTTGAATGTAGTTGATCATTCTTGAAGAACCACTTTTTGCAGTCACTTGATTGTCTGATGATTTGAATTGGGTGGCATATTGTGGTTCATACATTAAACCAGACCAACTTGATTGAAAATCAACCTTTTACTTTTTACTTTTTTTTTTTTTTTTGATGGAGTGGAGTTGGGTGGAAAGAGAGACAAGGATATAATAATTTCTTTTACGTTTTAAAGAACTTTACCTAAAGAATGGCTAATGAAAAGCAAGAAAGTGAACAAAAACATATCTAATATCCACCATTCGTGTGCCACTAGATTTTGGCTAGTTCTTTGACCAATATTAGTATTAGTTTTAATTTTTTTTAGATCTTAGGTTTTTTTGTAGTTAATTTAAAATAATAATTGATGGTAACCCATTCAAGTATATATAATAATAATAAAATAAAAAACACTATTGAAATCATAAAGAAGTGTTAAATAACCAATGAAAATGAAATATTCTTTGGCATAAACCTCTTCCTAATCCGAAAGATACCCAACAAGGTCACTTTTCACCAAATAATTTAAACATACTTTTTATATAAAGGAAAATGTGGGGCTGTGGGCTATTCTTTA
This sequence comes from Protea cynaroides, assembly GCA_028583415.1. NCBI lineage: Eukaryota > Viridiplantae > Streptophyta > Magnoliopsida > Proteales > Proteaceae > Protea > Protea cynaroides. Next base: position 122,160,703 of record CM053276.1, on the reverse strand, counting down.
CTCTAGAATGTCCTTATTTAAAATAGTAATAAAATGAGAGTTGGATTATGCAATTAAAAGGGTCCCACAATTCTATTTAAAATTTCTCATGAAGTTTCAAGTTATGTGATTTTCTTATCCTTGCTTGCTCCAATTGTTTTCTTTACTAGTTTCTCTAAGAGAAGGTCATAATTTTAGAGAAGTATTTAAAAAAAAAAATCTTCTTCTATTGTTTAATTTATTAATTATTTATTGGATGGACTGTGATGCATCAGTATACGTGTCAATAGTTCTAGCCTGTTCAATGGATAACTGACGATTGAACAACAAAAAACAATTCAAGTCCAATGTATATAGTCATAATCTCTCTCTCTCTCTCTCTCTCTCTCTCTCTCTCTTAATAAATAATATTTCCTTCTCTAGGGTGGGCATATGCAAGTACATTCAAGTATTTGATTTAATTTTTGAGGATTATATACCGATGATATGGTTTCATGGATCATTGGATCAGATGGTTGGACCGATTTGGATAACCATTGACTATTGACCATTGACCTAAACAACTGTGTCAAGAATTCAAACTTTTTTTATTTATTTTATCCAATGACTTGTCCAATGGACAATCTTAGCTTCTTAAATATTTTGAATTATATTCTTATTGGTAATCAAAACAAACATTAAGAAACAGCAAGAGACAAGAAATAAGAAACGATTCAAGCAAAATGACGCAGAGATTTAATGTGAACATCCACTAAAGAATATAAGGATGATTCAGTGTGTAAAATGAAGTACTAAAATAGAGATATCTAAAGAACAAATTCTCTTTCAAATCTCTAACTCGAAAATCCCTTTGAAACTCATCTCTAGGGTTAGGGCAGCAAGACACGAAAAGAACAAAATATATCTCTTCTCAGTCTGACTGATCCATAGGATCAGATCAAATCGTACCCAAAAAAATTCTCATTCGCATCATCACCAAATTTTATTTAAATGGATCAATCTTCAAAGTGAGTCACAAGAATTCAAGATACACATAACAGATATATAAGAATGTTATGTAAGAGTTTTTATAACAATCATGTATGAAACATGATTAACACACTTCATCTTTGGATAGAATTACTCATTTCTTGTGGATTTATCCTGCTTTTAAAATGTTGATCATGTTTCATATAAACACGATGGTGTATGAAAACCAACACCATAATTATAAATAATATTTTGTTAAATAATTTCATGTGATGTCATGCCCAAATTTCATTGAATCACTGTTGACCATCTGCAAAATGGATTAACCTCTAGTTTAAATTTAGAGAAAAAAAAATATACTTCACCGGGAAAATACCAAAAAAGAAAATTCAGATTCTCTTCAACTGTGAATCCCACGCAGGAGAAAGATCCAACGGTGCTGGACGGCTGAACAGGTTGGGCGGCTAAAGATGATATTTTCCTTCAAAAGATCAATGGTCTTCCCTGTTGACACTCTAGTTGGGTCCAGATTGGCCTAACAATTGACTAAAATGATTCGAGATTATCGGTGGAGCTCCGACTAAATCTGCACCAAATTTTAAATCCGAAGTCAGTCAATATTAGAAAGTAGAAATTACGAATTGGCTCTTTTCATTCAACTGGTCGGCTGTTGCTTATTGGTTGTTGACCTTAGTAAAAGTCCATTTGAGTTAACCCAATATAGAGCCGGATACGGGTTTGTCATTCCGGGTCAATAACCCAGTTTGATGCACGGTTTTAATTAGGAACTCGTCAATGTCACTGTTAATTGCTTGCACCACACGTATATCTACCATTCTACCTTAAAGAAATATCAAAATCCAGAACATTACGGTTACATTTGTTATGTACTATTAGAATGCATTCTGACGGAATAATGCATTTCTATCATAGAATAAAAATAAAAAATATGAGATATTCTTGTTTTAGATTTTAAATAATAAAAAAAAGGTAAAAAGATGAATTTCCAAAAAATTAATTTTTTTTTACCAAATTCCATAATGAACTAGAATACAGACCAAAAACCCAGTATACGTCTACGTGTACGTTCACGAATCTCACATGAAGCTAAAAAGAAAGAACAGATTAAAAACAGAGGCCATCCTTAGGTGGGCCCCACGTGGCATGTATTATGAACCTAAACATATTGTCTTCAGAATTCAGATAGACCCGAAGAAAATAAAAAAATTACTTCACGGATAAAGTGGGCCCCGATGCGACTTGCACACCCCCTTCTTTCGCTCGTCAAAAGTGGACCCCACCTCAGGATTTCGGATAACTATGTAGTATGTACCTAAAAACTGTTCCCCGAATTCTTATTTTTTAATCTTTTTTTTTTTTATGCGTCTTATTTTTAATCTTCTTTATGTCTCTGTGCGAAAACCAGCGACCCACGTGACGCCATTGAATACTGTCCACGTCATCCCTCCTGCCTAACTATTCCACCATGTCACACAACATGACGTGTCGTGTCTGTAACGCCTAACCGACCCAACTACTACAGCCAAGTCAGCAGTCAAAAGTTCCGGGATTGGTCTGTTAAATTAAAAACGTGGCTATCCAGTTGCCGTTGAACGATACGGGCACTACACATTTCTTTCTACGGTACTGACACGTGTTAACATTCCATACGATACTCTAAAGTTTTATTCTAATTTAATCACAGGGAGGAGGAAAGTTAAATGAATGTTTGAAATATGTTATCGTTATCTCTTACGCGCCAGCTGGAGCTTATCCAGGCGCGTGACCGGGGGGTGGAATTTTTACAGCTGTATTTGCCCCAATCCCATTACGTGTCCTGTTCTCCCAATATTGACAATCTTTATCTCGTCCAAATTACTAAAACACCCCTACCACGTGATTCGTACCTTTGAATCTTTGTGATGGGCAATTCCGTCATTCGAGAAATTTGGTACGGGTTAGATTTAACTTAACCCCTGATATTAGCTGAATTTACATTGTTACCTCAGATAAGAAAGAGAGACCGGAGAAAAGAAAACAGTTGTGGTTATATAGGGAGATGAGAATCGAAGAACCGCTGACAGATTTTATAGTAGAACAGAGAGAGGGACTTGCATTTATGATGATGGCTTCCTTCCGTTTTAAGGTCACACACATAGACCTTCTTTGTTAATAAGGTTCTCTGTTCTTCTTTTGGTCTGCTCTGCTCATAGAACGGTTTTTATGGGTTTCTTTCTTTCTCTTACGATTCTAAATCTTCTTCGGCCCATGAGAGTTTCGCTTCTTGTCTGTAATACTCGTTATAATACGACCTGAAAAGTCTCAAACCCTAAGAACCTAGACAACCCAAATTTCATTTTGGTATAAAATTCGATCTTTGGGGTCTAGTTCTTGTTTTCTGGAAGGCAAAGAAAAGATATGTTTTCTAGATCGTATGCGAATTTGTTGAATTTGGTATCTTCCCAAGAGGATTTCCCCAACATCGGCCAAACCATGAACCGGCTTCCGAGGGTAATGACGGCTTCTGGGATAATCTCTGATTTTGACGGCGATTATGACGATGAGAGTCGCAGTGAATGCGTGGGTTCCGATGCCGTGTCCTCTGTTTCGCAGGAACGGAGGATTATTGTTGCAAATCAGCTCCCCTTGAAAACTCAGCGTGACTCAGAGAGCAAAAAATGGTCTTTTGAATTGGACAATGACGCGCTTGTGTTGCAGCTCAAAGATGGGTTCCCTCCTGATGTCGAAGTTGTTTATGTAGGCTGCTTGAAGGCTGAGATCGATGTTTCAGAGCAAGACGAGGTAGCCCAGTTGCTTCTCGACAAGTTTCGGTGCGTCCCTACCTTTTTGCCTCCCGATATTCAGAATAAGTTCTATCATGGCTTCTGTAAGCAGCATCTGTGGCCTCTGTTCCATTATATGTTGCCTATATCGCCTAACCATGGAACCCGTTTTAATCGGGTTCTGTGGCAGGCCTATGTATCGGCCAACAAGATTTTTGCAGACAAAGTGATGGAAGTGATAAACCCAGATGAGGATTATGTGTGGGTTCATGATTATCATCTCATGGTGTTGCCCACCTTCTTGAGGAAACGCTTCCCCCGAGTGAAGCTTGGATTTTTCCTTCACAGCCCTTTTCCCTCTTCAGAGATATATAGAACTTTGCCTGTGAGGGATGAGATCCTCCGGGCTTTACTGAATTCTGATCTTATAGGCTTCCATACGTTTGATTATGCAAGACACTTTTTGTCCTGCTGTAGTAGGATGTTGGGTCTAGATTATGAATCTAAGAGGGGTTACATTGGGCTCGAATATTATGGCCGGGTTGTGAGCATTAAGATTTTACCTGTTGGGATACACATGGGTCAGCTTGCATCTGTTCTGTCACTCCCGGAGACCGTCAAGAAGGCCCGAGAGCTGAAAGAACGGTTTAAAGGGAAGACTGTAATTGTGGGTGTGGATGATATGGATATGTTCAAGGGTATCAGTTTTAAGTTTCTTGCAATGGGACAGCTACTAGAACAGCACCCTGAACTGAAGGAGAAGGTGGTTTTGGTTCAGATTGCGAATCCTGCAAGGACTCAGGGTAAGGATATTGAGGAAGTTCAAGATGAGACACATCTCACTGCAAAATCTGTCAATGAGAGATATGGAAAGCCCGGGTATGAGCCGATTGTCTTCATCAATGGTTCTGTTCCTACACTTGAGAAGGCTGCATATTATGCCATTGCTGAATGCTGCGTGGTGAATGCAGTGAGGGATGGAATGAATTTGGTTCCTTACACGTACACAGTTTGCAGGCAAAGTAGCCCTGTTTTGGACGAGGCTTTGGGTTTTGATGGGTCAAACACCCCAAGAAAGAGCATGATCGTCGTCTCAGAGTTCATTGGGTGCTCGCCCTCCCTTAGTGGTGCCATTCGGGTCAATCCATGGAACATTGATGCTGTCTCTGAAGCCATGAATTTGGCAATCACCATGCCCGAAGCTGAAAAGCAAATGCGGCATGAGAAACACTATAAGTATGTTAGCTCTCATGATGTTGGCTATTGGGCTCGGAGTTTCGATCAGGACTTAGAGAGAGCTTGCCGAGAGCATTTCCTCAAGAGGTGTTGGGGCATTGGGTTTGGTTTGTGCTTCAGGGTTGTTGCTTTGGGCCCTAATTTCAGGAAGCTTTCAGTTGAGCACATTGTCTCTGCATATAACAGGACAAATAGCCGAGTGATCCTTTTGGACTATGATGGCACCATGATGCCACAAACATCCGTCGACAAGACTCCTAGCAGTGAAGTTATTTCAGTTTTGAATAGTTTATGCAATGATCCAAAGAATATCGTCTTCATTGTGAGTGGCAGAGGAAAGGATTCTCTAAGCAAATGGTTTTCTTCCTGTGAGAAGCTTGGAATTGCTGCTGAGCATGGCTACTTCACAAGGTAACTGCTAAATTACTTTTCTTGTGGGGAGAGTAGATAAGGTTTGATAACTTCTCTTTGATCGTTTTTCATTTATGATCCTGAGTTTTCCATTTGTCTTGTTATAGGTGGACTAAGGATTCTGAATGGGAGTCTCCTTCATTGGGAACAAACTTTGATTGGAAAAAGATTGCTGAGCCTGTGATGGTACCCTACACAGAAACAACCGATGGATCATATATTGAGCATAAGGAGAGTGCACTGGTCTGGCACCATCAAGAAGCTGACCCAGATTTTGGGTCCTGCCAGGCAAAGGAGCTGCTTGATCATCTGGAGAGTGTGCTCACTAACGATCCGGTTGTTGTTAAAAGAGGTCAACACATTGTTGAAGTGAAACCTCAGGTAAAGCATTAATAACCTCCCATCTCCTTGCCTAGAAAGTGGAAATGTTGTTTGATGATTATAATGACTACTCTTACCTGATAATTGCAGGGTGTAAGCAAGGGTATAGTTGTTGAGAATCTCATATCAACCATGTTGAGTCAGGGAAAGCCACCAGATTTTGTGTTGTGTATAGGAGATGATCGATCAGATGAAGATATGTTTGAGAGCATTGCAAGATCTGTCTCGAATCCATCCTTGCCCGCCATTGCCGAAGTGTTTGCCTGCACTGTAGGTCAGAAACCAAGTAAGGCAAAATACTACCTCGATGACACTGTGGATGTCATCAAGCTGCTTCAAGGCCTTGCCACAGCAGCAGTGCAGACACCAAAATCTCCACATTTTCAGGTGTCCTTTGAAGGGTCTCTTTGAAATGTGTTGATCTGGTATCATCTGTTGTTTCAAAATGATGTGGGCTTCAGAGTTCAAAACAGATGTCTGCAGACTGACTTCTCTATTGAAGGAATCGGTATGGTCATAAACAAAGCTTCAATAGCTGCATTTGTACATATAAAAGCATACATGCACAGGTCATTTGAAACCCAATACTGAAATTCAAGAAGAGCAATGTTGGATAGGTTCTGGTCGAGATTTGCAGTGTTTCTCCAAAGATAAACAGCTAGTTGAGCTAATGTGGGACATCATGACACCAGAATCAGTGACTATGGAAAATGTCTAACCATCTTGTTTCTTTTTTTTTATTCTTTTGCTTCTTTCATTACAAATAGTCAAATACAATTTCTGAATTCTGATTACTGTGTCCCCAATGGAAGCAGTGGATTGAAATAATGTTGACATTAAACTAGATGTCCTGTCGGCAGCTGGTGTTCTAGATCTCTGCAAGGATCAAGATTTTGCATCAGAGCAACTCATACTGTCGTCTAAGCTGACCACCCTTCTTTATTTAGAAGACAGAGATCCGAACAGACAAGGCAGTTAAACACTGATGGTTGATCAGCCAACTCAAATCCACCCATGTCTATATGGTACTCAAAGATCATTTATATACTAAATATATATAATTTGGTATGAGAGTGAATGTTGGGCAATAAAGGAAAAACATTTAGACAAATTTAGTCGTGCTGAAATGAGGATGGTAGATGAGTGGTAAAATTACAAAAGATAAGATAAATAATGAACAAATTAGAGTGAATTTGAGAGTTTCCCCGTTTCATGATAGGCTGCAAGAAACTCATCTAAGGGGGCACGGATGTGCAATAGACGCCTTTGAATGCTCAAGTATGAAAAAAATGATTTATTTTAAATTGAAGGAGCTAAAAGAGTTAGAGGAAGGTTTAAAATGATCATAAGAGAAGTGACGAGGAGATACATGTATGGTTTAAGACTAAAATATTGTACAGCTTTGAATGGAGTCGATTGAAGAAATAAGATCCAATGTAGTTGATCTCATTTAGTTCGTGGAAGGCTTCATTGAGTTGAGTTTGAGATGTATATAATTTGGTATGAGAGTGAATGTTGGGCAGTAAAGAAAAAATATTTTGACATATTTAGTGGTGTTGAAATGAGGATGGTGGATGAGTGGTAAAACTAAAAAAGATAAGATAAATAATGAACAAATTAGAGTGAATCTGAGAGTTTCCCCGTTTCATGATAGGTTGCGAGAAACTCGACTAAGATAGCATGGATATGTGCAATAGATGTCTTTGAATGCTTAAGTATGAAAAAGTGATATATTTTAAATTGAATGAGCTAAAAGAGCCAGAGAAAGGTCTAAAATGACCATAAGAGAAGTGAAAAGGAGATACATATATAGTTTAAGACTAAAATATTGTAAGGTTTTGAATGGAGCTGATTGAAAAAATAGGATCCAATGTAATCGATCTCATTTAATTTGTGTAAGGCTGCATTGAGTTGAGTAGAGTTGTATATATAACTTGGTAAAAATTTTCATATACAATTTAGGGTAGCAGGCCCTCTCACATAATGAGCAATGAGCCTTACCCACTTTCTCTCCTCACAAACCCTGTGGATCTTTGTCTTCTAAATAAAGAATAAAGGTCAGCTGGTTAGATGGCAGTATGAGTTGTTTTGATGCAAATCTTGATCCTTGCAGAGATTTAGAATAACAGTTATCGATACTACTTCCAGATTAAGGTATATATTAATTTAAGGGGAGGGGTTTGCTTGGGGAACAGATTTCAAAAGAGTGTTTTTATGGGTGATTGGATAAAGAGGAAAGATATAAAGGGAACTTCAAATTATAGGGGGGTGGGGTACTCTTTGACCTGAAGCCCATTGGTTTCTTTGCATTCTTGATCACAAGGGCCACCTTGCGTCTGTTGCAACCGACCATCTTGCAGGCGAAGCTCTTGCAGTTCGGTTGGCATTGAAAACTGCCCCCAGAGTTGGCATCTCCAAGGTCTTCTTAGATTCGGACTGTAAGCTTTAGTGCTCAGCTCACCTTCTATATATATATTTTGGGATAGGTCTCAGCTCACTTCTTGTGTTTACTGTTTTCTTCCTAGATCACAGAATTCTCATTGCCCATAATGTTATAAAATGGGCATTAACTTACCCCAACTTAGGATTTGAGAGTCCAGTTTTCCTTCGGACCTCCTTAGCATTGTACAATTTTGCCCTATTTCTTAATAATATTTGCCCTTATGGGGGCTTCCGGTTGCAAAAAAATAAAAATAAAATAAATAAATAAATTGTGTCTTGAGCTTGATTCCAATCCTGGCTGGGCTGGGCTGGATCTACTGAGAGACCAATTTTGAGTAAAGTCAAGCCTGAGACCCAGAAAAATGTAATTCAATATTAAGCTCAAAATTTCCATGGACTGGTCCAAATCGCATGAGGTAATAAGGTAATTTTAGGGCTTACCAATTTTGTTGACATCTTGATTTTGTTACGTTTGCCACATGATGTACATGGGCTAACACAAGTGGTTCCATGTGATATAGGACCTTTTTTTTTTTGTGTGTGTAAGATGTGATATAGGAGTTACACCCAAAATCTCATCAAATTTCAAACTAGTACAATCATTAGAAGATGTTAACATTTTTTTTTTTGAAGCATTGAAAACATGTGTTTTTAAAGTTTCCACTATGGAGGACAGGATCCACATCGTCTCCTGCCTGAGTTTGGACGGGAGACTGGGTGGTCCGGATGGATGGCTGTCACTTGACACTCGGAGGGATCCGAACCCTCCATCCGAGCCGACCCTCCAGTCGGCTCAGCTTGTCGATTGGGGGGTCAGCTCGGATAGAGGGCTCGGATCCCTCCGAATGCCAGGTGGCGACCATCCATCCAGGCCGCCCAGTCTCCCGCCCAAACCCAGGCAGGAGATGATTTCTGTCCCTTTATTGTCATTTATGTAATTTTTTGACACTTATAAACTCTCTTTTTAATCACTTTCCCTCTTTGTTCGGTGCTAAAACTTTGCCAATGAAGTTCATCTGGGTCCTCCACCAACCATTTCTTTCAAATGAAAAAAAAAATTTATGGTGGTCTGGAGGGGATTTGACATTCAGTGGGGCCCGAGGGGAGAGGAAGGGGTGAAAAACGTGGGCCAAATAGCATACATCCAATGGAGATAGGAGATTTCATCACTACCTCCTAGACTTACTCTAGCATTCACCAAACAGCTACCACCTCCAGGACTTACACCAGCATTCACCACCTCCAGGACTTACAATACTACAAGGCATTCACCAAACAGTCACCAACTCTGGACTTATATCGTCAACACTCACGAGCTTGACAGTCACCACTATACTACAAGGGCTTCCCTTTAAAATGGCAATTGGCAACCATTTTTGTCACATGAAATACCTCTCAGCAATTCGTGAGCCGTCCGTTAGAATTTTGTGGGTTCTTCAAAAGGTAAAAGTGAGTTGAGTAATTGGGATTCCTTAAAAATCACAGTTCATAACTTCTCATGGCCAATGTGCGATGGGTCTTCTTCAGCCAAGTAAGCAACACTTCTTGCATATGTAGAATTCTACATGTGTAGCCCCGGCGGCCGTGCACTGATGTGATTTCTTGATTGGCATCCCCAATTGCAATGCATGGTTTGTTGGATTTGTGGGTTCCATTAATTATTTAAACTAGTTATTTAGTGAAAGCATGATTGACACGGTAAAAATCGATTCGATTGGTTTGCCATTGATTTGAGATTGATAACTCTAATTCTATTTATGGGAAGAGAATTAGAGGTTATGGCAATATCTTTATAAATATTAGATCATAGTCTCCACAGTCACAGTACATGAAATAATTCTCTCAGCACTCATTAGCAAGAGAACTAGAATATCCTCTGAAGGCTGTGGAAGACTATAGTCAAGGGAATGCGATCAAAGCTTGAAGACTAAAGGAAAATCAAACTACTCAACAGGTAATCAGGTATGTGATTACTTTTAATATTCTATTACCATTGTGTTCTATGAGATCTGTATGTCATTCAAATCTAATAGTTAGTATCAGAACTAGACCTACAGACCTAAAATCAATGGTAGAATATAGTATACATCTCTACCTATGAGTTTGATTGTAAGAATTGAATTTTTTTTTTCAACTCATTCGAACAAATATGGCCAAATCACATTCTTACAAAAAGAAAAAATTTTCAACCGGTAAAAAGTCAAGAATAATATATCAAATTAAAGATCTCGTCGAGAAGGTCACGACGATATAAATTTAGTGGTTGTCCGACGCCAGATGTGCTCTCACGTTCTGCCGATAGAAGTAAGTGAGATGCACTCGCCGGCTGATTAAAAAAAAATAAAAAAAAAGGTCGATCGACTCAAAAGCCCTGGCGAGTCGACCCGACGAGTTGACCCAGAACCCATCAGACCGGGTCAACTCTGCTGACGTCAAGGGGTACACGTGTGGGTCAACACGTGTAACCCGATTGGATGGTTCAGACCCGAACCGATTGTCAGGCCCTACCCAGTTTCGATGGGCAGAACCTGTGGGTTGGTCCATGACCCAAAACCTTTGACCTGGGGATATGACCCGATGGATCAACCCGAATACAGAAACATTTGACCGGGTGGATCGACTCTAGAACCCGAGAAATTGACCCGAATTTTGATCAGTGTGGTCGGACCGGCCCTGTTTGGTTCACCTTAGACCAACCCCGGGTCGGCTTCCGTTTAACCCGATTTTGAGGGTCTAAACCAGTCCTGGAGAGTGGGGTTCACGCACCCCTTTGATCTGCGTGTGCTGGCTCTTGGAAGGTCCAATGGACTTGCGGTTTGTCCCCTCAGCTTTGTCTCGTCATGCCCTAAATTCTGGTATAAAGTATGAGTGTTTTCTGATCACTGTAGAACGTGTTTTTGCTAAAACAGTACATTTTAATATAATTTTGGAATTTGGTTGCGATTTTTTATATAGTATTCGTTTCATTTGTTAATTACCAGATACATGATGAGATGTATGGTGCATGATATGTGACTATTTGAGTATAAATACTTATGTATTTTAATATATATGTTAAAGATTTCTATTTTATTGTTTAATTCGAGTTTTGTAAATATTATAATCGGATTGGGTTGTGACCACCAAAGTGGCACATTCAGTTTTATTGTGATATTTTCAAACTCAAAGTTTTTCACAATTTATGATAGCCCAGTTAGGCAATGTCCACCCAAAGGTAGTGTTGTCAAGATTAAATAATGATCATATACATGGTTTGAAGGGTATTGGTCTAGAGATTTTATATTCACCCAAAAGTGATGGAATTCTGACGACCATTATTCCTTTGCAGTTTCGCATATATATTAAAAGGACCAGTGCATATATCGTCCCAATGATGTATATGTAGTCCGGTTAAATTTTCAAAGGAATTAATTAGCTTGCATATATAGCATACAATTTTCTTGCTAATTAGTTGTTGGTTGGTATTAATCATAGAATCATATTCATTTACTATGTAGTATAGTTGTCACTTATTATGATGATTAAATACTTCAGGATGTCTATTCAAGCAAGTTACCTAACCGCTATACCTATGTTATCTGCAACCAGCTATAAGAAATGACTTAGGAAACTAAAGATTGCAATAGGCCTTTCGAACCTGGACATAGGCATCACAAAAAAGAAATCTGAACCCATAACATAAAATAGTACACAGGCAAAGGTGCAATTTATGGAGAAATAAAAAAATACAAATAAAAAGTATTCATTATTTATTCAGAGGACTGTCCCAGAGTCTATCTTAGATAGCATTCCTGATTTGGACAATGCAAAAAAACTGTTGGAAGCTGTTCAAGCAAAGTATGAATCTTTTGAAACTGAGAAAGTGGGTGAACTGTTGACTATTTTGACTGGTACTAAATTTGATGGGGCTAGAAGTGTGAGAGATCACATAACTTATATGGAAGGAGTGGCTGAGAAACTCAAGAGACTTAAAAATCCAATTACTCAGGATGTCTTGATATATTTTACATTGAATTCTCTACCAGAGCAATACAAACACATTAGGACAGCCTACAAGACTGCCAAAGACAAATGGACCTTGGATGAAATCACTTCAGTCTACAATGAAGATGAAAATTTGTTTAAACAATAGAAGGTTGAGAGTGCTAACTTACAACCTACAAAGGTTAATATGACAAGAATAAAGAAAAACATGGATTTGGTCCTTACAGGAAGGGAAATAATAACTGGAATAAGGACAGAAAACCCTATGACAAATTAAGGTGCCAAAGAACATGAAGTGAATAAGGATCTGAGTGCTGTTAAATGTTTCTAGTGCAAGAAATCTGATCATATGAAGAAGGATTGTAAAGGCAGAGCAGTCTGGTTGGAAAAGAAGAAACCCAATACTGTTAATTTTCATACATTTGTCTGTTTTGAATCTTATCTAACTGATGCTTCTATGGATTCTTGGTGGTTTGAATTTGGCTCCACTGTCCATGTTACTCATTCCTTACAGGGGTTTCTAAGCAGCAGGACGCCCAATAAGGATGAAGTCAGCGTGTACATGGGGAATAGAGTACGAGTAGGAGTTGAAGCCATAGGAGTAATTAGGATTTATTTACAGTCAAATGTTTTTATAGATCTAGTGGACACAGTTTATGTACCCTCTATGAGGAGAAATTTAATTTTAGTTTCAAGACTCACTTAGGCTGGTTATAATATTATTTTTAATAAAGATGATTTTGTTATATCTCTTGATTCGCGTATTGTTAGTGATGGCTGCAATATTGATGGCATTTACAAATTGAATTATGTTACCCCATTGGTTATGAATGTTAGTTCTGAACGGTTTAATTTTGATAGCAAGTCTTCTATGCTATGGCACAGACATTTATAACACATATCAGTAGAAAAGATGAAAAAACTTATACAACATAAAATATTGAAGCCATTAAACTTTGATGATATGCATGCATGTGTGGATTATATGAAGGGAAAGATGACTAGATCAAGAAAGAAATCTGCAGTTCGAAATCAAAAAATTTTGGATCTCATTCACACTAACATATGTAGACCTTTTCCCACTCCTACTCTTAGTGGGCATAGCTATTTTATCACATTTATAGATGATTTTTTTAGATATGACTACATTTTTCTTATCTCAGAAAAATCAGATTCACTTGACAGTTTCAAAATATTTAAGGCTGAAGTGGAAAACCTTTTTGATAAAAGAATCAAGACTGTTAGGTTTGATAGAGGAGAAGAATATTATGGTAGACAAAGTGATTCAGGACAACTCTCTAGTCCATTTACCAAGTTTCTTCAAGAACAAGGAATCATAGCCCAATATTCTATGCCTGGGACCCCACAACAGAATGGAGTGGCTGAAAGGAGGAATAAAACCCTCAAAGATATGATGAGAAGTATGATAAGCAACACTAATCTTCCTGAATCTCTATGATGTGAAGCTATCAAGACTGCTGCATATATAATCAATAGAGCGTCTAGTAAGTCAGTTCCTAAGACACCTTCTGAGATTTAAACTGGTGAAAAGTTTGGTTTACATCATCAGCATGTATGGGGATGTAGGGTAGAGGCGAGATTATATAATTCCCATGAAAGGGTGTTTAATCAAAGGATAGTTAACTGTTATTTTATTGGCTATCTAGCTAGATCCAAGGGATTCAGATTTTATTGTCCTAATTTAGTTAATAGGATAGTGGAGACTAGTCATGCAAGATTTATTGAAAATGAATGTGAGGAGTCTCAACCAAGGAACCTAGATTTTGATGAAATAGAAATTGAACTTGCTATTGTGTCACCTCATCCAGATGAAACTTTACCAGATGCTCTTGACATTGTACCTGAGGTTGTCCTTGCTTAACTTGATATTACAATTGAAGATATGTCAGCCGAAGAGTTTACGTAGGCAGTGAGAATGTCTACAAGACCACGTAAATCTGCTATACCTTTTAACTATATGCACTATTTAACACAGATTGGTTATGATATAGGACATGAGAAAGATCCCATAAGTTTTCAAGAGGTTGTGAATAATAGCAATGTACCTAAATGGGTAGAAGCCATGAAAGATGAGTTGGTATCTATGGATAATAACAAAGTATGGGAACTTGTGGATTTGTCAGAGAACTGTGTACCCGTAGGTTCAAAATTAGTGTACAAGACTAATGTGATGCCAAGGGCAAGGTTGAACGCTACAAAGCAAGGTTGGTTGCAAAAGGATTCAAGCAAAGAGAATGAATTGACTACAATGAGACATTCTCTCCAGTTTTTGCTAAGGATTCCTTCAGGATTATCATGACATTGATAGTACATTTTGAGCTAAACTACATCAGATGGATGTGAAGATAACCTTTCTAAATGGAGACCTATTGGAAGATGTTTATATGATTCAACTAAAAGGTTTTAAAGAAAAAGATAAGGAGAATATGGTCTGCTGACTCAAGAAGTCCATTAATGGGCTAAAACAAGCATCCATGCAATGGAATAAAAAATTTCATCACGTTATATCTTCTTTTGGCTTCATTGAGAATATAAATGATCAATGTATCTATATGAAGATCAGTGGGAGTAGTTTTATATTTCTAATTTTATATGTTGATGATATCCTTCTGGCCAGTAGCAGTATAGGTTTGCTTATCGAGACAAAAAAATTTCTGTCTAAGAATTTTAAAATAAAAGACATGGGAGAGAGTACATTTGTACTTGATATTCAAATTTATCGTGATAGAAAGAAAGGTCTACTAGGATTGTCTCAAAGAGCATACATTGATCGTATACTAAAACGATTCAATATGTCCACATGTTCGGATGGGGATGCACCTATGAGTAAGGGTGACATTTGAATAAGAAACAATGTTTAAGGAATGATTTTGAGAAGAGGTCAATGGCAAACAAACCCTATGCGTCTGCAGTTGAAAATTTGATGTACGTATAGGTATGCACTCTTTCTGATATAACTTTTGCAGTGAGTGTGCTGTGACGATTTCAGTCAAATGCTGAAAGTACTCACTGGACAGCGGCAAAGAAAGTTTTGAGATATTTGTAAAGCACCAAAGATTATATGCTTGTTTATGGTAATTGTGATACCCTTGAGTTAGTAGGATACACAGATTCAGACTACGGGGTTTGCACAGATGATTTGAAATCTACCTCAGGGTATATTTTTCTATTGGCAGGAGATGTTGTTTCTTGGAGGAGTGCAAAGCAGTCAATTGTGGCAACATCAACTATGCATGCATAATTTATAGCTTTATATGAAGCTACAAAGCAAGCCATTTGGTTGAAAGGTTTCATTTCGGACTTAAAGATTGTGGATTATATTTCAAGACCTCTGTTGATATATTGTGATAATGATCTATCAGTATCGTTTGCAAAGAATAACAAGAAGTCAAGTGGTTCTAAGCACATAGAAATCAAATATTTGATGGTAAAAGAGAAGATAACTGAAGGTCTGATCACGATGGAGCACATCTCGACAAATCAGATGATTGCTAATCCTCTAATGAATGCTTTGCCAGTGGGAGTGTTCAAAGGACATGGTCCTAGCATGGGTGTTGTTAATTTTTTTGATATGCTTAGTTAATGGGAGACTTTTTAGTTATTCTTGATTCTTATTTACTTTTATCCATGTTGTTCAGACACAGTAATTTATGATTTGAATATTAATCATGATCATGTTTACATTAATATTTATTTTTATTGCTATTGTTATTGTTATTGTTTATTTGACATGTCATAGATATAAGGTAGTATTTAGCCAAAGTATTAAAAGATAGTATTTAGCCAAAATTTTAAGACAGTGTCTAGCCAAAGTATGGTATTGTATTTTTGGATTATTTAAATACCATGTAATGTTGCCCATAAAGGTTTGAGACAATTTTGATTAAAGGTTATTTAATCAAGTTTGGACTCACATGGAAGTTTACTTTCATGTATTATCTTAGAAAATCTACGTATTGAGTAGACCTTTGTTGTGGCTAACAGAAATTTATACATCATATATTGAGGTGTATTATTTGTTGTTGCTCACATTGGTATACTTAATGGACGAGTCAAAGTTTTGTGGCTGTTTTAGTGTGTTGGATTCCATGGCCACATTGACTGATGATAGTTTTGTAATTAATTTAGCCTAAGTAAGAGATTGTTGGATTTATGGGCTCCATTAATTACTTAAACTAGTTGTTCAGTGGGAGTCTGATTGATACGATAAAAACCAATTCGATTGGTTTGCCACTGGTTTGAGATTGATAATTGTAATTTTATTTGTGGGAAGAGAATTAGGGGTTATGACAATATCTTTATAAATACTATATTAGAGTCCCCAAAACCATAGTACGTGAAATAATTCTCTCTGCACCCATTAGCAAGAGAACTGGGATATCTCTGGAGGCCGTGGAAGACTATGGTCAAGGAATTGCGATCAAAGCTTGAAGACTAAATGAAGATCAAACTACTCAACATGTATGTGATTACTTTTAATATTCTATTACCATTGTGTTCTATGAGATCTGTAGGCCATTCAAATCTAACATGGTTTCCATAACTTTATGGCTGTTGGGTATGATCTCTCTCTTATGGATTTATATCAAGTGAATAGGTAAGATAAGTTCATATAATATCAACTAAATGCAGTAAATGATCTCTGAACTAACGATGTGGACTATATCATCTCATAATTTAATATTTTATTCATTTTTAAGGATTGAAAAAAATCTGGCATGTGAGAATTACATTTTCCAATATAGATATGCAATGTAATTACGTACAAAGACGACCTAATTGTTTATTGCTTGATGTTTAATGATCTATTTCACCTTCTAGTTATGATAGCTATGTTCATATATCATGAACTAAATGCCTCACCACCTCCCCATATACTAGGATGACCTTACTTGCTTCATAATTCATTTCATATTAGGTGGATGGTTATGATCATAAGTTAATATAATATCAACTACATGTATCACTCTCAACTCATATGGCATTGTTATACTTGGTATCCAGAGTGGAGTTTCCCTTTTTTCCTTCAAATACTAGTTATTCCATTCTTAAATCAAACAATCAAAAAAGAGAAGAAGGAATCCTAAGGAGATAAGTTACCAGCATTAGGTAATGTTGTTTGTAGAAAAACAATGGAGATGATGGATCTTTGCACCAACAGCTTCGCTTCGCAGTTCTGTGGCACCTGCAACTTGCATGGAAGGCGAAGTTGCTGAAGTTATAGAGGGATGTCCAGCCTTAGAGGAGACATTTTAAAGGTGGAGGCAAATAGTTTTCTTGTCACACCCCAATTCTAAATCAGCCAGAATGGTGTGATGAACCGTCTATGAACCAACGGTTCAACTAAGATCTCGTATAGGCCGTGTCTATTTGATTGAACCAGATACGACCACAACCATAATCAGAGTAAATAAACAATAGCGAAAGTCTTTAATATAAATAAACTGAGTATCTAATAGTGATAACATAATTAATTATCTAATTATCTCCAAATGACTAAAGACATAAAATAAAATAAAGTAATCTATTACATGTTCTGATAATCCAACAACTTAATAAAAAACACATGAGTTGCACTCGCATGACGAATCATGCGACTCCACCATAGCTTCCACATCTATCGTAGCAATATATCCGTACATTGGTGCATTCATATAATCTTCCTTGGGAGGACCTGCATCATCAACTAAATATTCGACGTCGAAAGTGTGAGCACACATCATGGCTCAGTGAGCAAACAAAATAATGCAACAAACATATGCATACATTCAATTCATATCTTTGGTCTGGTTTATAAGTTTGCAATGTGCAATAGAAAGGATTGGTGGCCGCTGCACCTCTATACACGAGTGTGTGAAGCCGCCCAATGGATCAAATACCATTATCGTTCCACATGCATCCATCATGGAATAGAGATAGAGCTAAAGTGCCCGGATCAAACACCGCATAACACTTCCCCTGATGTCCTACCCATACCAACACGTAAGTCCCTATTGATGAGGGCTTGCAAATTGAGCTTGCAACTAACCAATCCTAATGTCAAACAGTGTATCCAATGCCTCACCCCAGCATTCCTCAATACGTCCATAAAGATAAAGCTAAGGTCCCCCGATAGAGTCAGAAACTAAATGGTCCGAGACCACCTCCCCTGATGCCCTACGACGTAATAGTTCTGTTAAGGTAATGACGATACAATGATGTCGGTGGACAAGACTTGAGTAGAGATAGAGCTGGTGACCAAGATGAACCACAATGTCATGTCCTCCCCCTGATGCTCCACTCGCATCAAGCACACTAACCACACACATACATTCACATGCCTATTTCTAGCATCATTATCATCATCATGTTATAAATAAACAGAATTAAATATAGATGAGCAGTAATAGTAGGAATATTGGATGACATGTGAAATGTATATTACAAGCATACAAGCATAGAATCATTCATGGCATTGGACTCAATAAGTAAAACAGTTTATTATTAGCCAATTAATTTAGGTCTTGTTCCCTCACCTTTGATCAATGGTTGTCCCTCTTTAAGCTTTGTAAATCACTTTTAGACCACTTGGAAACCTAACAAATTTATAGATTTTAAATTAAAGTTTATTTCCAACAATTCAAACTTTCACAAACTGAGTGGTCGCAGGTGTGGCTGCACCTGTGGTCTCAGTTTCTGCGACCACAGGGTGTGTGGTCCAGAGGTGTGGTCACATATCATGCCGCCATACATGCGAACACACCCTCCCTGAATTTTCCCCGAGGGCGTGTGGTCGTTATGTGTGGTTGCATATCATGCGACCATACATGCGACCACACCCTCCCTGAAACTTTCCCGAGGGTATGTGGTCGCTATGTGTGGTCGCATACCATGCGATCATACATGCGACCACACCCTCCCTGGAACTTTCTCGAGGGTGTGTGATCGGTTATGTGTGTCTCGTGTGGTCGCATATCATGCGACCACACATGCAACCATACCCTCCCTGGAACTTCCCGAGGGGTGTGGTCAGTTATGTGTGTCTCGTGTGGTCGCATATCATGCGACCACACATGTGATGGTCGATTTTTCCACTCCCAACTCAATTCCTTCATGTTTTGATTCCTTGGCTCATCATCATGATCCTTCCTACGATTGTTTTATGGCTTAAAATTTATATTTTACACAATCCATCATCCTAATAGATTCCCTCCATGGATCTCTTAGAATTTATCCATGGTTTGATGATTGGGGTTTCACTTTGAATCACTATCTCCTCCATGATTTATTCTAGGTATTCAACTGATGTGGGGGATGGTTTCATACCTTATACTTGTTGGAGATTCAGAGTTCTTTCTGAATTTCCTTCTCTTAGTCTTCCTCTTCAATTCTCCTTCTCTTCCTCCTCTTCTCTTTCTCTCTCTTTCAGTTTGAGTTCTAAAAGGATGAAAGAGGCTAAGGGACATCCTATATAGAGAGGAAAACCTTCCATATAGAGTCCTACTTAGATTAGGAAAGAACCTCCTTCGGATTAGGAAGGTTTCCTAATCACGAAGTCTGTCTGACTTCGTGTGGTCGCAGAACCCGTCGACCACACAGCCAAAAATTGCGACCACACGTCCCCGACTTCTGTGGTTGCTTTATTCTGAGGTTTGGTCGACCACACCTATTTAGGTATGCAACCACACACTCCTAATTAGCTAATTTTGAGTTCAATTTCATACCTAGCCTTGTGTTTCTTCACGCACTTGGTCCGCTTGGCCCGACCATGATAGGGAGACCTGATACAAGGTGGTAAGACCGGTTAGTACGATACGGATCTTACATTTCTACTTCCCTGTTACTGAATCTGGTTCTGATTTTTTTAACTTAGGTGTGATGATCAGTTAGTTTTTCATATTTTTAATCTTTGGATTTGGGTGGAACATCATAGGATGAGCTGATTGGAAGTTGCCTTGTTAAAAATTACGTAGACCTTTCTTGTAAAATGCGTTAAAGACAATGCACTAATCTGACTTGCCAGAATGACACAAAACTCCCTTAACACACAAAATTAGTGACAATGAGGTCCATCTGTTAGGCTTGGAATGTTAGTTTCTAATGTCATGTAGACTTAACCTTTTACAAGACAAAACTACCCTTAAGAGTGATGTGAACTTACCTATTTGCCCTTATATCCAAACCAAGTACAATCCCTTGCGGCGACCTGTGACTCTGTCGACAACTTGCAACTCTAAAAAATCCCTGTAGTGGTTGAGAGTCTAAGCAAAGCTCTCATTTGGAGCGCAAGGTAATGGGTAGGGAATGATGTGTATAGTTTTGTCCTCCCATCTTCAACCGCTTTAGTTTGTTTCTTCTCTATCAGCGAAAACCCTAGTTGAGTACGTCGTTTAGCATTACACAAAAGCTTAGGAGAAATATTAACAATAACATAGGGAGGATAAAGACTCAGGAACTTAGGGCTTCCATGGAGACACAATGAATAAAAAAAATAGTATGAGTAGCCCAATAACGTGTAAATAATAAACTTAGACTCTCTTTCGTATCATTTTTCTTTTTGGTTTTTACCTATTTACCAGAAAGTATTGTTAAAAACCATTTTTGATAAAAAAAAATGTTGTTTGATAGATACTATGCATATAGATTGTAAAGTGAGATAAAATCTATTAAGAATAAAAATCTAATTTTATTTCTCTACGTTGCAAAATTTTAAAGGCATGATATCTTGTGATTCCCATATTCGATTGAAACGAAATTTGGGCACCCTTACTTTTTTTTCCTGGACTTGACATCCAATTAATCTCAGAGGTTGGATGACTGGAAAAGCACAACTTAGGTGGTCAAAATCAAGAACAAGAGTTAGATTTCTTTAAATTGCATAATTTTCTAAGCTTTGATATTTTGTGATCCTCTTATTCGATCGACCTGAAATTTGGATGGAATTACCTTTTTTTTTTCCTAATTTTGACATCCAACGGATCTGATTGGATGTTGAACAGCCATAGAAGTATAACTGAGGTGGCCGAAATTAAGAACAAGGATTTGATTTCTTCAAGTTTCAGAAATTTTTAAATCTTGATATCTAGTGATATCTTTCTTCGATCCACTTGAAATTTGGAAACCCTTACCCTTTTTTTACTATACTTGACATCTAACAGAATGGGTCGAAGGTTGGACAGTAAAAAAAAATGTTTTATGGTGTTCGAATCCATGAAACAAAAAGGGAGAAAGAAAAAGAAGCGGATGAGAAGCTAATGTTATAAAAAATCATGATTTTACTATTTTACCCTCGCTTAAATTATATGCTCATTAAGCACTTGCCAAAAACAAGCAAAAACATTTTTTGGCCAAAAATCAAAAAGAGATCTTGGGGCTATATTTATTTTTTATTTTCATAAACAGCATTTCAAAATGATACTAAACACCTACAAAAACAAAAACATGTTAGAAAAACAAAAAGAAAATGATACCAAAGAGAGCCTTAATGCAGTATAACTTTTGACGGATTAATTGTGATAATACTACAATCAAGAGAAGAAAGAAGATTCGAAGATTTCAGAGGCTCAAAGCTACGGTTTGCATGAATGAATCTAACATTTCATTGAGAATGCAATTCGACATCATGAAGAAAACCAAAATTACTAGGGCTTCCAGCGGAAGAATTGAAACTATAACCAAATGTGTGGTTTTCAAATACTCCAAGAGCACAATCATTTCTCTTTCTTTCTCTTTCTTTCTCTTTCCGGAGTTCACATCCTTGCTAATCTTACAAAATCTCTAGTTCTCAATTCAAAGATGAAGATTTTGGTAGACTGTTATTCTTTGTGTTGTCGGAATATCCGTGTCTCCTTCTTCATCGTCATGTCTTCCGTAAACCCTGCTCCAACTATTTTGTGGAAACCTTAAGCAAAAATGATTTTTTTTCTCTGATCTAAAGCAACAAATATAATAATTGGAGAGGAAGGTATTGATTTTATTAGTTTCGATTTTGGTAAATTTAATTAGTTTTGGAGCTTTTTTGTTTTCCCCTTTCTTTGTGTGTGGAGTTGATCTAATTTTGCCATGATTTGCCCTACTGTGGTCCGATAAAATGTTTTAAATGAGGAGAGAGAATTGGTGATGATTGTGAAAATCAACGAGAATTAGGTCTATGTGGTTGATGTATTAATAATGCCTTTGTCTTTTATGACTACTTTGGTCGATATGTTTCTTAGCTAAAAGGAGTTGTTAAATGTCTAGGGATCTCACTTGCTGGTTCAATTCAGCTAATGTGGTAAAAGTATGGATTTAGAACGAGTTTAAGACAATTACAATCTAATAACCCTCCCAGGAAACGGGTTCGGATTGGTGATCGGGTCTAAAACATACATTCTTAATCATGGGAATCCTGATAAAAATCTGGTATAATTTTTTTTTTATTCACATAAGCCATTCATACATGAACCATACACTATTTTGACAAAAATACAGCGGAAGTCTTAAACATATACAACCTATAACCTCTGGTGGATAGATACAATAATCATTACAAAAACTTGCTATTAAAATACAATTATAATCAAGTCTCATAAATAAATATTCAACTACATGCCAAACGGGGTTATGAATTCCCCACTTGGACTTTCATTTGCTATCTAGCTCATCCTTGACTCCACTTTGCTTATCTGTAAAACATGTTCATCAACTTGGGTAAACCAAAGCTCAGTGAGTAAAATTCCATCTTGGCAGAAAATACATACAAGCCTACATGATACTTTTCTTTTCACTTCATAATAATCATAAACCTATAAACTTAACATTTCTTTTCATAAGAAACATAAACTTGTAATTTAACATTTCATAACATAGACATCTTGGAATGAACATAAACATAAACAATGAAATATTAAAATCCATAACTTGATCTTACGTAAGCACGTTACTGCATATTTGTATGCTAATAATTCACTTCTATTCTTATACTTCATTCACTTATTCATTTATGGAATTTTAGTTTTACTGTTCCTACTTTTACTTGGCTACAAGTTATTGACTTAGGCTCAATGGATGTATCCACATCTTACCCCATTGTACATTTGGTTTTTTCATAATATGATTAGACTTGCCTACTATTTTTCTTGTAGACCACTACTTTCTTTCATAACTTATCTTTCTGTTAACGTATCTAGACTCAACGGATGCTTTCGTTTCTTGCCACATGTCTGACTCACCGGATGCTTCCGTTTCTTGTCACTTGTTTGGCTCATCGGATGCTTTTATTTCTTGCCCTTTGGTTGACTCACCGGATGCTTTCGTTTCTTGTCACTTGTTTGGCTCACCGGATGCTTCCGTTTCTTGTCCTTTGGTTGACTCA